>CAUYSK010116846.1:0-28565 GCA_963575035.1 Avahi laniger | reverse complement strand
ATTTCTTTCTAATTTTAGTAGAGACAGGGTCTCGCTCTTGCTCAGGCTGGTTTCGAACTCCTGAGCTCAAACAATCCGCCTGCCTCCACCTCCCAGAGAGCTAGGATTACAGGCGTGAGCCATCGCTCCCGGCCTCCCCTTTTGTTTTGATCTTTTGTCTTTGTTTTTGGAGGCTTCCCTTAAATATTTAGTGACATGTAGCTGTTTTTTCATACTTGAGAATGAGGCATTAAAAAGCTGGTTGAATAGCCTTGTCTTTTAGTGGCCCCAAGTGTTACATGATTAGATGGTGTTCTAATTTTGTTGTCGAACGGAATTTGTAGTTTTTGTAGTTTTTTCTTTTGTGAGGCAAATATTATTATTTTTTTCCCAGAGAGGAATCCATCCATCCCCTACTTGGGAGTGGGAATGTGGGAAGAGCAGTATAAGCCCGGTTGCCGTTATTCTGGGGGCTGGGCCGGGGATGGGGGCCAGGCAGTCTCGTGCTTTGGTAGGCAGGGTTTCACTCAACGCCCTGTTTTCACTGAGGAGCCTCATCTTGTCCACTTTTTTATGCCAAGTCTCCCTGAAGTTGAAAGCCTCTGGCTCAAATTTAACAGAAAATAAACATGTCTCCTGAAGTTGGGACAGGAAAGGACAGTCATCCAGCTGCATAGGATGTGTGTCTGTGTTGGGGAGCGGTTCTTTATGACCGTTTGGTTCAGAGTCTTTCAGCCAGTCCCCTCAATTTCCTCACCGCCCCTGCGGTAGTAGCAGGTGCTTCTTTGAGCCGAAGCTGCCTAGGGTTTGGAGGGGCCGCCTCCGCGTGCTTCTCAGCGTTGTCTCCCTTGGAAGGGACTTACGCTTCAGTCTCTTTTCACTCTTCCCTACGGAGTGGACTCAGACTTCCATAAATGTGTTTTTCAGTGTTTTAGAAATGTGCATTCTGTTTCCTTAACACAGTGGCACACTATGTGTTCTGATTTTTTTTTTTTTCTCCACATCTCAATGTGTTATGGTAGCTGCTCAGTAAATACTGGTTTTGCCCAGTAAAATCTCATTTTCCTGCTCTTGGCTTTTGTTCCTTCGAGTTTTTCTTAAGAAAGAAAACCCTAACCATTTCACTTCCTTGATGTCCTAGAATGTGCGAAAGAAATTAGTATTTGGCTCCCAGAAGCAGAGCAGCCTAAGATTCTCTTCCTATTTGTCTGTGCGCTGCCCCGTCTCCAGTAGAGTTGCGGGTGGCTGGGCATTATCAGCTTCTGCCTTTGTTCAGATTCTTGTTTTAGTAAAGGACAGCATTTTTTTTCTCTTGAAAGTAAAGAGTTTCCTGGGTTTATGTATTGGGTCTTTGTTGAGACTCAGTGTAAGGAACCCAGAACTATAACTTGCCAAACAATGAACTAAATCACAGTGAGTCCTACATGAAAAGAGCTATCTGTAAAGTACTGGAGGTATTCAATAGTAAAGATACTGGAGTAGAAATTAAATAGTCTGCAACATTTTTAATAGCTGGAGAATAAAAACCAGGAATGACTATTAGGTGGCTTCAATATTTTTCAGTAATAAACTGGTAAAAAAGAAGTACAGTCATTAAAAAGAATAAGATAGATATCTAAATGCTGTATGGAAGTATTGCCAAGATATATTTTTGAATTTAAAAAATGTAATATATTGTTTATGATGTCCATCTATCTGTTTTTTTAACAAAGGTATATAGAGGCATGTGTTAGCATAAGGCATTTCTGGAAGGATATACAAGTGCCTTTATGGTAGTTGCCTCTGGAACAGAATCTGGAGAGCTAAAGCAAAGAAGAATAGTACACATCCCTTCATATAATTTACATTTTTTGCCATATGCATATTGTTTTCAGTTTTAAAAATGACTGATTAGTACAATCATAAAATACAATCTTTTTGAAAAAGCTTAGGAATAGAATACACTGGGAGCATGACACCAAAACTTAATCAAGTAACATTTCTTTCTTGACTTATTATTTAGAATAATTTGTAGTTGTGGTTAACAGAGTAAAGAATAACATTAAAATCCAAAATCTTTCCATGGTCTTAAAGCCCCTCTCTGGCTTCTTCTACCAGTCTTCCCCTATATACTTTGATTTAGCCCCACTCACCTCTTTACTGTTCCTCAAACATGCCAATCTCTGCCTGAGGGCCTTTGCCCTTCTGATCTTGCTATCTGAAGCCTCTTTCTTTAGATATCCACAGGGCATGCTTCCTTTTGCTTGCTTCCAGTTTTTGCTTAAGGGCCTTCCTCACCTTCCATATAAAAAAAACATTGTAGCAGACTGTCTAAGTTCAGGCTGCTGTAATAGAAATACCATACTGGGTGACTTAAACAACAGAAATTTATTTCTCACAGTTCTGGAGGCTGGGAAGTCCAAGATCAAGGCATCAGCCCTCAGATCCTAGTGAGGGCCTGCTTCCTGGTTATATCCTCATGCGATGGAGAGAGAGATCATCTCTCTCCATCTCTTCTTATAAGGGCATGAATCCACTCATGAACGCTCCACCGTCACAACCTAATTACCTCCGAAAGGCCCTACCTCCAAATACTATCACATTGGGGATAAAGGTTGCAACTTCTGAATTTTAGGGGAACACAAACATTCAGTCCATTGTACAGAGTTACCTCTACCATCACAATAGCCTCCTCCTTCCCTGCTTTATTCTTCATTCATGTGTGTGTGTGTAATCTTACCACCACTTAATTATTTTGTATGTGTGTTTATGTGTGTGTGTGTGTATGTGTATGTGTGTTATTCCTCAAGGGCAGAGACTTTGTTTGTTTTACTATATATCCCCAGTGCCTAAGAACAGAGCCTGACACATAGTAAATGCCCAATAAATATTTAATAAATAAAAAATGAACAGTAGAAGCTTTTGAATATGGTGCCTGCTTTAAATTTTGAAAAGATACATAACATATATGTGATACAGACAAAGCTTTAAGTTTCTTCTGGCAAGTTCTTACCCTTCAGTGAAACTTTTAAATGGTAATTTTTTTTGGCAGAGCAAGAATATGATCCTGGACCAAGCCTTTAAATATATAACAGAATTGAAAAGGCAAAATGATGAACTCCTGCTTAATGGAGGAAACAATGAACAAGGTAAGGATTTGAAGATTCTCACTTTTTATTGTTTTTTTAAAATGTTTAAGCCTTTGTGTCACAGTGAAACTTATATTAGGATATAGAAGGCTTTTTTTACCCCAAAACATTATTAAGAACCTGCATTCAATTGGTTCGGAAGAATAGTGTTGCAAATACATTTTAGTTTAACTCTTTTCCTTCCTCGGTGAGCAACTCTAATCTTGTAGGCATACATAATTTTGATTTTGGACTCTTCTGGGGAATTCATATTTGCTTAACTCATGATACTGTTCATAATAATATTAATTCTCCTTTATTTCAGTCTTATCCTGCTGCTAGGGCGAGTTCTGTTCAGTGTAACTTAAAAACAAGATCAGGATATGCCTGTGCCGAGACTTAACTATGCATTAACTAAAAAAGCCGAAACATTCAGTTCATAATTGTTTATATTGCGTGTAACGTGTGCATCAAACTGCCTGATCATTTAATGATATTTGACTTTTAGATAGAGGAGACTTTTTTTATACTGTCCAGTGAGTTCTGTTTTTCCACCAGTTTTGGAGAGAAGATTTCCTTATAGCAGCTGAAAAGAAAAACATCCCAGGCAAGTGTAAAGCTCAGGGTAGTAGGCCAGTTTGAATTGTCTTTTATTTATGGCTCTGACAAGAGCAGAGAGAGAATTTCCTGTGACAACTCAGTAGGCCACTTTAAAAGGAGGGAGAAAAAGGGCAGAATTTGCTGAGGTAGGGAGAGTGCTGGGCTGTGTTTATATCCGGGAGGCCAGCATTCAGAATTCTCCTGTTTACTTTAGTTAAGTAGCCACTTACCCCCTCACCTAGGTCAGCTGTCTTTTGTGGTCCAGGTCCTTTTTTGCAATGCTGTCAGATGGTTACATATGTAATGTAAGTTTGGTAACCATTTTGAGGCACTCTGCAAAAGGGATGGATGGTAAGACCGATATGAGTAGATTTTTCTAATGAAGGCTCCTTCGATTTCAGAGCACAGAGGCTGAGGCCATCAAGTTACCTTTGAAAAAGGGGAAACTACTGAAAAAATACTGGTTGCATGGGCCTCATAAAAAACTGACCAGCGAGGCCAGGAGTTGAGGGCAGCACCTGAAGCCGCTTAAATCTGGCTATTTATCATCTCAGTCATGGTCATGATTTCTGCGGTTCTTTTTTTGTGCATCTCAACTATTTGCTCTATCCTCCTTTTTCCTCCCAGCAGCTTCCTCCGCATACTCATTGTCCACATGCACGGTGGTTAAAGCAGTGGCCTTGGCATCAGGTCCACTTGGGCTTGAGTCTCAGCTTCCTTTACTCACTCAGTACTCTTTGGCCAGTTACTTAACCTCTCCAAGTCTCTGTTCCCCAATCTCATCTCTTCTCTCCCCCCCTCCCCTTCCCTCCCCTCTCCTCTCCTCTCCTCTTCTCTTCTCTTTTCTTTTCTTTCTTCTCACTCTGTTGCCCAGACTAGAGTGCCGTGGTATCATCCTAACTCACAGCGACCCCAGACTCCTGGGTTCAAGCGATCCTCCTGCCTCAGCCTCCTGTGTAGCTGGGACTATAGGCATGTGCCACCACACCTGGCTAATTTTTCTGTTTTTAGTAGAGACAGGGTCTCGCTCTTACTCAGGCTGGTCTTGAACTCCTGAGTTCAGGCAATCCTCATGCCTCGGCCTCCCAGAGTGCTAGGATTACAGACGTGAGCCAAGTTTCTCAACCTTAAAATGAGAATGATCATAGTGTTTTCCTGGCCAACTTTAGGAAAATTATGTAACTACTCCTGAGCCCACTTCTCACATCTAAAAATGGTGATAATAATAGGTAGTTCCCCTCTTAGGGTTCCTATGAGGATTAAAAGAGATAATAACAATAAAGCACTCAGATTAAAGCCTAACACATAGTAAATGCTTAATAAATGTTAGCAGTTATCATCATTGTTGTTACTATTGTTAAATGAGACAGTGAATGAAAAGCGCCAAGCAGTAAATGTGCAATAAGTGAGAGCAGTGATCGTTATTACTTGGTCCATAATGTCCGTGACACCATGGCATCTTTCTTTTGCCTCTGAGAAAAATAATGACTATCTGAGAAAAATAATGTGCTAGTCTCAGCTCATCCTTGTTGGAAGGGAATTTTTGTTTCAGGCTATCTCCTAGGGCATTAGCCTTGAGGTTTGGTGGGGGATGGATTAGAATACTCACCACTATGCATGGCAGATGGGGACGTAGGAGGTCAGAGAACACAATACCAGCAGCCCAGGCTGCCCCATTAGTAGGGCCTGTGGGTGGAACTGTCTCCCTTAGAAAGGAGTAGGGCTCTGACAGATGCCTTCACCGTTCAATAGCGTACCTGCACCGGCCCTCCCACCGCAAATGCAGGTTCTCCTGTAGATGCTTTCCTTGCTGCTCTACCACTTTGCTTCTTACATGTTCTTATTCCTTTCAGTCTCCGTGGTTTCAAAGAGTAAAATAGAAACTAAAGCTATTTGTAAAAGAGACTGTCTATTACCGCCACTGGTAATGTTAGCTGTTGCAGCATTTAAATGGTTTTATATTGATATCCAGTGTTACTGATCTCATGTTACCATGATATCAGTATGTCTTCTCCTGCTTCACCTATGTAGCTGCCCTATTGGAAATTTTTGAATTAGAAATTTTGATATTTCTATATTATGAATAAATTTCAGTTGTTGATCTTTAAAGGTTTACCCTTTTAAAAGGAAGGGATAGGGGTTTGAGATACCACTCTAAGAAAGAAGAAAGAAGGTGTATTAGAAAAGAGCTGAAGATTCTCAGTTGTGGTATTTAAAATGCTAGAATTAGAATTCAGTAGTTTAGGGTACAGTTCTTTCCCAAGTTGTTATAAATACTATCATTCACTGGTATTTTTAATTTTTACTTTTAATATTATAGCTGAAGAAATTAAAAAGCTACGGAAACAACTGGAAGAAATCCAAAAAGAAAATGGCCGATATATTGAATTACTGAAAGCAAATGACATATGCTTATATGATGACCCTACAATCCACTGGAAAGGAAATCTTAAAAACTCAAAGGTCTCTGTTGTTATTCCTAGTGACCAGGTTCAAAAAAATATCATTGTTTATTCCAATGGGAGTCAGCCTGGTGGAAACAGCCAGGGAACAGCTGTTCAGGGGATAACCTTTAATGTTGGTCATAATTTACAGAAGCAGACTGCCAATGTGGTGCCAGTACAGAGGACTTGCAATCTTGTGACTCCTGTGTCTATTTCTGGAGTTTACCCTCCTGAAAACAAGCCGTGGCATCAGACCACGGTTTCGGCATTAGCTACCAACCAGCCTGTTCCTCTTTGTCTTCCTGCTACCATTTCTGCTCAAAATATTCTTGAGCTTTCCACCTCTGAAAGCGAATCGAGTGTGCTTGGTGCCACTAGTAGCTCACTGATTGCTGTTCCAGTTGGGCCTGAACCTCATCAACATCATTCCTTGAACACATGTTTAAATGATCAAAATTCTTCTGAAAATAAGAATGGACAAGAGAGCCCCAAATTATTGAAGAAAACAGCCCCTTGTGCTACAGGCATTCCCCCCAATTCCTCAGCAGCTGCTACTAAAGTGCACCATGGAAACAAGTCCTGCCTGAGCATACAGGACTCCAGAGGTGATTTTCAAAACACCTTTGTTGTTTCAGTTACCACAACAGTCTGCTCCCAGCCTCCTAGATCTGCAGGTGATTCTTCTCCAGTGAGCACTAGCAAGAGTGCAGGTTCGACAAGTACAACCACAGTGGTGGCACCATCTGCCCCCGGAGTAGGGAAGACCACCACTCTTGTAAGCACTCTTTCTGCAAACCCTTTGGACAATGGTTGGACTCTTTTGTGTTCTTTGCCTTCTTCAAGTGTTAGTGCTTCAGATTTGAAAAACATTAATAGCCTTACCCGAATTTCTTCAGCTGGAAACACACAGACAACGTGGACTACTTTGCAACTGGCAGGAAACACTATTCAGCCCTTAAGCCAGACACCATCTTCCACTGTGACTCCAGTATTAAATGAGTCTGGGACTAGCCCCACCACAAGCAACCACAATAGACATGTGGCTGCAGGCATTAACTTGAGTAATTCCTTTCCAGCAGATGGGCAGCCAGCTGAGCAAGTAGTTGTAACCTTGCCTTCATGTCCATCTCTACCTATGCAGCCGCTAATTGCCCAGCCACAAGTTAAATCTCAGCCTCCAAAAAATATCCTTCCACTGAATTCAACAATGCAAGTGATTCATATGGCTCAGCCAGTTGGCCCAGCTGTGAATGCAGCTCCAGCTAATCAAAACGTTATCATTCTCCAGCCACCCAGCACCACCCCATGCCCAACAGTGATGAGGGCAGAGGTTCCCAACCAAACAGTAGGTCAGCAGATAGTAATCATACAGGCAGCTAATCAGAATCCTTTGCCACTTCTCTCTGCTCCACCTGCTGGTTCTGTTCGACTGCCTGTCAATGGGACCAATGCTATAATAGGGTCTAATAATTCAGTGCAAAATGTTTCAACCCCACAGACTTTTGGAGGAAAGCATCTTGTCCACATATTACCAAGACCTTCATCTTTATCACCATCTAATTCAACCCAAACTTTTTCTGTTACTATGTCAAACCAACAACAGCCTCAAACCATTTCTTTAAATGGGCAGCTCTTTGCTTTGCAGCCTGTTATGTCTTCATCAGGAACTACACATCAGACCCCTATGCAAATTATTCAACCCACCACCAGCGAAGATCCAAATACCAATGTTGCCCTGAATACATTTGGTGCTTTGGCCAGCCTCAATCAAAGCATATCACAGATGGCTGGGCAAAGCTGTGTACAATTGTCGATTAGCCAGCCTGCCAATCCTCCAACTACTACAAATAGTCAAACCACCCCAGCTAACTGTGTTTCTTTAACAACAACCGTAGCACCTCCCATGACAACAGAGAATTCAGCCACACTACCCAGTACTTATAATCTAGTGACTACTCCCTCAGTGAACACTGTTGCTTGTTTGCCACCTAATGTAAAGTCAAAAAGGTTGAATAAGAAGCCAGGTGCCAAGAAACACTTAACAGCAAACAAGTCAGCATGTCCCCTGAATCCAGTCAGAGATGTGAGCAAGTTGGACTGCCCCAGCGTTGAAGGCTCAGCAGAGCCACCCTGTAACGAAGGACTGCTGGAAAGCGTCCCTGTTGTGTTACCATCTGTCCCTGCGTCCCAGGCAAATAGTGTAAGTGTTTCTGCTTCACATTCTTTGGATGTTCTCAATTCAGAATCAGTAATACCTGAGTCTGTATCCAAATCTAAGTCATCAGAAGAGTCCAGATCACCCTCCCAAGAATCTGTAACAAGTGAACATTTTGCAATGGCCCCAGCAAAATCCAAAGATTCTACCCCTAATTTGCAACGAGGGACATCTCAGGATAAACCACCAACTAGTTTAGCATTGTCAGATGCTGCCAAATCCTGCACTTCAGCCAATGCATTGATTCCATCTCCAAACGATCCTCACATTTTGGTTTCTCAGGTTTCTGGTTTATCATCTACCACAAGCACTACAAGTACTGACTGTGTTTCTGAGGTAGAAATCATTGCTGAACCTTGCAGAGTGGAGCAAGAGTCATCAGATACAATGCAAACCACAGGTCTCTTAAAGGGGCAAGGTTTAAATACATTGCTATCTGATCTTGCTAAAGAAAAAGACCCTCAGAAATCATCTCTTTCGGATCAGATGGATCCTCCTGAATTTTCTTCAGAAAATTCTAAAATAGTTGACTCGAGTGTTAATTTACATCCCAAACAGGAACTGTTACTGATGAACAATGATGATAGAGACCCACCACAGCATCATTCCTGCCTCCCCGATCAGGAGGTCATTAATGGTTCTTTGCTCACCAGTAGGCAGGCTGACTCTCCCATGTCAACCAGCTCTGGCAGTAGTCGTAGCTTCTCAGTTGCATCCATGCTTCCTGAAACAACTAGAGAGGATGTGACCAGCAATGCAACAACTAATACGTGTGACAGCTGTACCTTTGCAGAGCAAACTGATATAGTAGCTCTTGCAGCAAGAGCTATTTTTGACCAGGAGAACCTTGAGAAGGGAAGAGTTGGCCTCCAGACTGATGTAAGAGAAGTTACTTCAAAGCCTTCTGAAGCACCATCTTTAGAGGGAGATCCAGCTTTCAAATCACAGACACCTAAAGAGAGTGGCACAGGACAGGCGGAAACAACAGCAAATGAATTCAATTCTCGGGATTCGATTGAAGCAACCGTGGATAGGCCCCTGGAGAAACCAAGTTGTTCTCTAGGAATTAAAACATCAAATGCCTCTTTACAGGCTTCGCCGTCTCAGCCACCAAGCATCACCAGTTTAAGTGTGAATAATCTTATTCATCAGAGCACCATCGGCCATCCTTTGGTCAGTTGTGCGGGTTTAGCCCAAACTTCAGAGCAAACAACTGTTCCTGCAACGGTCAATCTGACTGTTTCACCTAGCTCTTATGGCAGTCAGCCCCCTGGACCATCTCTGATGACCGAATATTCCCAAGAACAGCTAAACACTATGACAAGTACCATACCAAATTCACAGATTCAAGAACCACTCTTAAAGCCAAGTCATGAAAGTCGTAAGGATTCTGCCAAGCGTGCTGTCCAAGATGACCTTTTACTGTCTTCAGCTAAACGTCAAAAGCATTGTCAGCCAGCCCCCCTCAGGCTTGAAAGTATGTCCCTGATGAGCAGAACTCCAGACAGCATTTCTGATCAAACTCAAATGATGGTTAATCAGATTCCCCCCAACTCTTCAAACTCAGTTGTGCCTGTTAGCAACCCAGCACATGGAGATGGCCTTGCACGATTGTTTCCACCTGGTAACAACTTTGTTGCCCCTGCATTGAGGCAAAGTGAAATTCAGTGTAGTTCTCAGCCTTCAGTTGCTGAGCAGCAGCAGACCCAGGCAAGTCAACATCTACAGGCCCTGCAACAGCATGTTCCAGCCCAGGGGGTATCTCACCTTCATAGTAACCATCTCTACATAAAGCAGCAGCAGCAGCAGCAACAGCAAGCAGGGCAGTTAAGAGAGAGGCATCACTTATATCAACTGCAGCATCATGTACCTCATGCAGATAGCTCTGTCCACTCTCAGCCCCATAATGTCCATCAACAGAGGACTCTACAACAGGAAGTTCAGATGCAGAAAAAGAGAAATCTCGTTCAGGGCAGTCAGGCCTCTCAGCTTTCCTTACAACCGAAGCACCATGGAACTGACCAGTCCCGACCCAAGAGTGGTCAGCCACATCCCCACCACCAACAGATGCAGCAACAAATGCAGCAACACTTTGGAAGTTCCCAGCCAGAGAAGAGCTGTGAAAACCCTTCAAGTAGCCGGAACCACCATAACCATCCCCAGAACCATCTCAATCAAGATATTATGCACCAACAGCAGGATGTTGGAAGCAGACAGCAAGGCTCAGGGATTTCTTCTGAACATGTATCTGGGCATAATCCAATGCAGAGGCTTTTGACATCAAGAGGCTTAGAGCAGCAAATGGTGTCCCAACCAAGTATCGTGACTAGACCTTCAGACATGACCTGTACTCCACATAGGACAGAGAGAAATAGAGTTTCAAGTTATTCTGCTGAGGCGCTCATTGGAAAGACGTCTTCTAATTCAGAGCAGAGAATGGGCATATCAATTCAGGGTTCCAGAGTTTCAGATCAGATTGAAATGAGAAGCTATCTTGATGTTCCCAGAAATAAAAGTTTGGCTATTCATAATATGCAGGGTCGTGTGGACCATACTGTAGCCTCAGATATCCGCCTTTCTGATTGTCAGACATTTAAACCAAGTGGAGCCAGTCAACAGCCCCAGAGTAATTTTGATGTACAATCTTCAAGAAATAATGAAATAGGTAACCCTGTATCCTCATTGAGGAGTATGCAGTCCCAGGCTTTTCGAATCAGTCAAAACACTGGCCCACCACCAATCGACCGTCAAAAGAGATTACCATACCCACCAGTTCAGAGCATCCCAACAGGAAATGCTGTTCCGCCAAGGGACAGTGAAAATACATGTCACCAAAGTTTCATGCAGAGTTTACTTGCTCCTCATCTTGGTGATCAGGTCATTGGGAGCCAGAGACCACTCTCAGAACATCAGAGGAATACACAGTGTGGTCCATCCTCTGCAATTGAGTACAATTGTCCTCCAACTCATGAAAGCATCCACATTAGAAGAGAGAGTGAGAGTCAGAACAGGGAAAGTTGTGACATGTCTTTAGGTGCAATTAACACCAGGAATAGCACCTTAAATATTCCCTTTTCAAGTTCTTCTTCCTCAGGAGATATTCAAGGTCGAAACACAAGTCCCAATGTTTCCGTACAGAAATCCAATCCCATGAGGATTACTGACAGTCATGGGACCAAGGGCCACATTAACCCTCCAGCCACAACCAACATGCATGGGGTTGCAAGGCCAGCTTTGCCACATCCATCTGTGTCTCATGGAAATGCTGATCAAGGACCTCCTGTACGCCAAGCTAATTCATCAGTTCCCCAGAGATCAAGGCATCCCTTGCAAGACAGCAGTGGTTCCAAAATTCGTCAGCCTGAAAGGAGTCGTTCTGGAAACCAAAGACATAGTAATGTCTTTGATCCAAGTCTTCCCCATCTTCCTCTCTCTACCAGTGGCAGTATGATTCTTGGGCGTCAACAACCTGCTGCAGAGAAGAGAGGAAGTATTGTTCGTTTCATGCCTGATAGCCCACAAGTACCTAATGATAATTCAGGTCCTGACCAGCATACGCTGTCACAGAATTTTGGTTTTCCCTTTATTCCTGAGGGTGGCATGAATCCACCAATAAATGCTAATACTTCTTTCATTCCACAGGTTACGCAGCCTAGTGCCACTCGAGCGCCAGCCCTCATCCCAGTAGATCCCCAGAATACCCTGCCCTCCTTCTACCCCCCATACTCTCCTGCCCATCCTACACTGTCCAATGATATCTCGATCCCCTATTTTTCTAATCAAATGTTCTCAAATCCCAGCACAGAGAAGGTAAACAGTGGAAGTTTAAATAACCGATTTGGATCAATTTTATCTCCTCCCAGACCTGTTGGCTTTGCCCAGCCAAGTTTTCCTCTTCTTCCTGATATGCCACCAATGCACATGACCAACTCTCACTTATCCAATTTTAATATGACATCTTTGTTTCCAGAAATAGCTACAGCTCTTCCTGATGGTTCAGCAATGTCACCTTTGCTTACAATAGCAAACTCCTCTGCCTCTGACTCTTCTAAGCAGTCCTCAAACAGACCTGCCCACAACATAAGCCATATTTTGGGTCATGATTGTAGTTCAGCTGTTTAAATACCAATAAGTTAAACGTAAAGGTAACGGGTAAGATTACAAATGTATTTGTGTGTGCATGCACACATACATGTACATGAGGAGAGGGGTTGTGTGTATGTGTCTTCGTGTTTGTATAATCAATTTTACTTGTTACCCTTTGAATGTGGGGAAGCTGTGTCAAAGATGAAGCAGATATGGGATTGTCAAAAACAAGTTATCTTTCATTTTCAACTTCATGGCATGCTTTATTTTCCAAGCACATTTACATTTCCAAGTTTGATTTGTAATCTTATATTCCCTAAATACTAATCACCTGGAAGTTGGGGGAGCTCATCTTGGCCTGTGCTGGGTAGTAGGAAAGAGTCTAGAGTTTAAACTTAATTGTTGATAATTTATAGAATAGATAATTGAGACAATTGAGTGGCTATCTAAAAATACAGGCATCTTGAAAAAACACAGTGGCTCATAACCAAATGCTGGCTAATGTCAACATCTAGAACAGTTTTTTACCCATGGCAGGTATTGAATTGATGTTGAATTGAAAGTCTGTAGTTAAAATCATGCAGTTAACAAATAAATGAAATGTTTAATCAGCCTTTATTCCCAAGGTTTACTTTAGGTAGAGGCTTCTGTCTTAATTATAACAATCCATAAATTATCTGAATTCCATGTCTTATTCTTTAAATTCTTTAATGTGCCAAGATCCTTTAAAGCAAAGGTCTTCCTTAGACAATTAGCCATAAAAAGAGAAAGCTAAAAAGTACATAGATGTTCTCCATTTTGTACTTGCATTTGCATCAGGGCCGTAAGGATGAAAGCAGTTAGATTGTGGAGTTTTGCATGAGTTCAGTTAGCGATTGGTGTTTCATCAATTGAATTTTGATTTAATAATCTCTCTTCATTCTGTTTATTTGATCTTCAAATGAATTCTTCTGCATTCATTTAAATATTAGGATCGATCAGTAAATATGTGTATTTGGAATCTACATATTTGAACCTTACTTTTAAAATATTTCTGAACAGAGTTTTAAGCTCTGTCACTATTTTAATTTACTGATGGTATTTATATTTTTAAATATGGCATTGTATATTGCATTGTTCTTCATTACAGAATTATAATGAGAAGATGAATTTGTTCATTATTTTTCTTGTTGGTAGATGTGAAATGGTGCTTCAAAAAAATAGTCTTTATATATGTCCGTGTGTGTGTGTGTGTGTGTGTGTGTGTGTGTACACAGATTTTTAGAGTATGAACTTGCCCTTTAAAGACAGGCCTGCCATTTGAAAATGGAAAATTGACACCTAAGACCTGATAAAGTATAGAGAAACTTCATGGAGGGAGGAGTTTTTAAAAGTCCCACTGAAGTTAGTAATAAATTTAAAAATGCATATATTCAATTTTGAATACTTTAAAAACCTAAGAAAATAACAGTATACACTCATTTTCTGAAACCCATTAAGCCCATTACTTTTGTTGTTATATTCTGCCAAAAAAACCAGGATGGGGTGGGAGAGATGCATGCAAATTGTTCTGTCTGCTCTATTAGCAAAGTGAACACAAGGACCAGCACTTTTTTTTTTTCTTATCCTAAAAAAGCCTCCTAAGGCCTGGTCAGAGCAGTTAACTCCAGTGAATACCTCTTCTAAAGACTCAGCAAAAGGGTCAGTTGTGCCTCTTTAACTGTTCTTACCAAACTTTCCTATCTTTTTCTGCTTCCTGGAGGCAAAAAAAAAAAAAAAAAAAAATCGTAAACAAGAAAAACCTGTACTTTCTTCCTTCAAAATGGTCTTGGGGAAGAATAGGAGAACTTCATGAATAAGTTACTTAAAGACAACAGAGAAAACGCGGCAGTCAAAACTTTTTATTGAGGAAAAAAGTGACATTTATGACTTGCTTTTTCATTCTCTTAACTGAATTTTAAGCTTTAACGTTCAGGTTTTTCTTTGTATTTGAAAGGTCTAATCTACCAATTTCACGAGGGGCAGTTTTCTGTGTGTTTGGCATTCATCTTCCCTCCCTCTGTCTGCTCTCTCTCCCTCCTCCCCTCTCTCCCTCATCTCCCCTCCCCAGCGCACACCCCCACCCCCACAGTGGCTGTTGCGTTCTGGAGGACTGGGGACAGCTAGATATTATCGGGATTAAGGTTACAGGCTAAGGAGAAGGTCAATTTGAGCACTGCAATGCAAAGGCCTCAAAGCCTGCTACTTTCAGATATTTTTGTTGCATTGACTATATTTTCCTGCTCAGCTGCGTTCAGAGATAGCATTTGCATTTCTTGCAGCTTTCATTCCAACAATATAACATTTTGATCTTGACTGAGTCTCAGAAGGTTTATTTGATCATTTGAAGAAAGATGTGACCACCTGGAAATAATTGGGCCCCTGCTTACTTGTAGCTGTAATTATTTTACACAGGTGCATGTATATGTAAGAGTTCATTTCTCTTTCTATATGTATAGGCTCAATTCTGAAAGTGTTCAGACTGTAGTACTTATTTGATTTAAAAGCATGAGTATATGAGATTTACTAGCAGTATTAAGTATTTGATAATTAGAGCTACATAATTTCTGGGAGGAAATTTGTTATATAATATCTAGTGATATCTGGATATAATTTTGGTAAAGGAATGGCAGAAAACGTAGTCAATTTTGATTATAATGAATGTAATGTTATCCTTCGTTTACTAATATATGACTAGAGAAAGTAAAACTAGTTCCAAAAATAATTTTGTAACTTCTGGAAATACACAAAGTTATGTCTGAGTCATAAGTGAGAATCGTTGATTGAATCATTTCTCCTTGTTTTTTTTTTTGTTGTTTTTTTAGCCTTATTGATCACATGTAATCAGTTATAGAAACTGGTTGATTCTTCTCAACATTTAACAGTAACTTCTAATGAAGTGAAAATTTTCAAATCTCATGTATAAGCTTTTTTTTTTCTTTTTGAGACAGGGTCTTACTCTGGTCCCAGGCTGGAGTGTAGTGGGGTCATGATAGCTCACTGCAACCTCAAACTCCTGGGCTCATTTGATCCTCCTGCCTCAGCCTCCCAAGTAGCTAGGACTACAGCATAACACACCGGGTTAATTTTTCTTATTTTTTGTAGAGACGGGGGTCTCTATTGCCCAGACTGGTCTCGAACACTTGGCCTCAAGCCTCCTCCCACCTTGGCCTCCCAAAGTGCTAGGAATATTGGCATGGAGCCACCAAGCCCAGCCTATGTATAAGCTTTTAATGAGTCAATCATAGATGAGAGGAATACAGTTTGATGTCATTTCTTTTTTGTGTGTGGAAAATACAAGTTGCTTTGAGATGGCTTATATGTTTTATACCACTTCAGTAAATTTATTTTTGTTTTTTGTTGTAAGACCTCTTGGGATACCAGAGATGGCACCTTTTTTTCTAAGTAAGGCGTGGGAATTCCACAGCGATCATGTTTCATAAAATTTAACATATCAGAACTGTGAAAGAAAAGGGAGGAATTGTTCTTTTGCTGCAATTTCCAGTCACATATCAGGGTTATGTTGAACTGCAACAAAGATCAAGTTTTAAAAATTACCCTTCGTAGAATACAAAATTATTTAAGTATTTTAAAGATAATTCATTTGCCTTTCTCTTGCCTTCCAACATTAGCAATTTCATGGAGAGGCTAAAACTTATACTCCAGAAAATGTGGAAACACATTTTAATGGGAGTAAAATTTTAAAATTTTGAGAAAGGGTACAATATTATTAGTATACATCTTCTTAGTTTTATCTTCCCTATGTAAGTACTTAGGCTCCGATTTTCTTCCCTCTACTCTATTTCAAATATCGGGGAGGAAGCCTGGTCATTTCCTTAGGATGATTACTCCTTTGCCTTGAAACATTTATCGGGCTCACCATCTCTTAGATCAGTGTGTGGCAGCGAATCATACTCCCAAATCGGTGATTTCCGATTCCTGGCTTTGGGAACAACCTGCCACCTATTCTCTTAAAAGGCAACAATTTCTCAGAAAAAAAAAAAAAAAACAACTATTCAAAGTTGATTTAAAATATTTCAATGTGCCACATAGCTCCGTCTCTTGGTTTGCGGGACTTGTTTTTTCCCCACGGAGGAATGAAGAAAGGGCAAAGGTGGTACCAAAATGAACCGACTTGGTTGTAATTCTGTTACCTGTATAAACGCTGTCTTTGCCTGGAGGTCACGTGCCTATGGCTTTGTACTTCCAGAGGGCAACAGGCACAGCCAACAGGCAGATGATGGAGTGTGAGGTTAATCTGTGAGGGATGATTTTGTGAAACCTATATGCAAATAACAGGCAGAAGTTAGTTTCTTCGCAAGATGCCTTTTTTGGCTGAATGTTATCATTTTTCCTTCCCCAGTGTTTAGCAGAAAAGGGTCCTTTTCTGGATTTAACTTTATTCTCTCTGCATTCTACTCTTCTGTGTAGGTTTCTACTGGAGTGAAACCTAGAGAGTGTTTCCACTAGTGTCTAGGGGGGGACACAAAGTTTAGATTGAGATAGTTCAGATACGCTGGTGAGAAGCCAGGGGACCTTGTTGGACACAGAGCTTCTACATTTGTCCACATGCCTCTGCCCTGGTACTGCACTTTATCTGACACTGTGCCTCTGGTCCTTAGACCGGCTGTTGGAACATATCACTCACCCACTCCTCTGCTACAGCACAGGATCAGCTGGGATGGTACATGCTGTGTAATCAGACACCTCCTAGAAGACACGTACAGCTGATGTTTCTCACTGTTGCCTTATCATTCTCTGAGCCATCTTTGACGCTGATCTTGTAAAAAACCACTTTACTAGTTAGTAGCAAAACTCCTTTTAAACTCAGAGCTTGTATGTGGTGGTCAACATCCTTATTTCTAGATTCACACAAATTGTATCAACTGTAATCTTGTTCTGGCACATGTACGTGGTCAGATGCTTCATAAACATGAGCCAACCTGGGGTTGCGAATGTTGGGCTAGTATCCAAATTGGTGTTATATAGGATGACTGCATAATCTATTACTAGAGATTTCATGAAACATAGGAGATAACTCTTCATTTGTAATTTAACACATTATAAAAAAAGATCTTTAATCCTTTTTTTTTTTTTTTTGCTTAATTGTGTGTACAGTTATACACCATGCTATGTCATAGGCGCTTAAAGTTTGATCCATCCAAATCTCTTCACTTCCCTGAGACTTCTCTGTCCTCCCACCCCTGAAGTCTTAAAATCATTTTTCATCTGTGAGGTCACTGAGGCACTGAACTTGACCATGGTGGTAACCTTTAAGGGGCGTTGAACTGTTGATCTTCCAAGAAGAAAGGGACCAGACAGTGTTGCTTAAGATGCTGCAGTTGTGTTACTGTGAAGAAAAGATTCACTTCCACTTTCAGCAGGCCATATAAATGTATATACACACACACAGATATATTTTCACTTTGGTAAAAAAATGTTGAAAAATCTGAGGAGAACATAATTACCTTCACAAATTATTTATAGATACACTGGGCGAGAAGCTTACTGTAGGGCAGTCACCAGAAAAAAAACTAACTCTAGTGCTTTCAATAGTGTAATATTTGTATCTATTACCATGGCAGCAGTGTCTGCTGTGCACCATGTCCTATTACTGTAAATCATCTGGTTTATAATTCTAATGGAAGCTAATTTGTTTTGTAATGGAATCCAGAGCAGATATGTATAATATGATCAGGATTGTCCTACAGTTGTAAATAAGAATAGGTCCTGTTTATTTTGACATCTTTTTACAAATGCATTGTATTAGGGTGTGAATATTCTGAACCATGCTCTTGTTTAAAGTTTTGAAATTTTTATTGTTAAATGTAACATTTTAATGGTTGTAATAATTATTTGTATAGATATGAATATAGTATTTTATTTAAGAAAATAAACTTTGCATTTTTGCATTGTGAATTCTGTCTTTTCTGATCATTGCCACTTCAAACCTGCTATTAAATGACTTGTCTTGCATGCTGAAGTGTTATATTCAAATAATCTTTAAATTTTGCCAACATGTCTGAAAGTAATGCCATGACACATTTGCCATAGGAATTGTGTCCCTGATCAAACAGTCAACCTCAACTCATAATTATGATCAGACTATATTGTTGGAGCAAACTATATATCTCTGTACTTATTATGAAAAGTAAAATTAAGATTTCAGATCTGGAAGAGTATTTAGAGATGATCCAGTTTAAAGTCTCTCTGTGTATTCTATAGTGGAGGAGACTGAATCACAAAGCTTTGAGACAAGAGTTCTTTCACTACTGCTACCTATATCAACCAATCAAAATTCACAAATGTGAAATTTGAGGGGAAAAAATTGCAGAGGAAGTTGTACAGTATAAAACTATGTAAAGTGTTAAGTGCCTACAAACCAAACAATTAATTTTTTAAGGATAGACTACAGATGTGGTAAAAATGATAAGAAAATGATAAACCCAAAATTCAGGATAATGCATACTTCTTAGAAAAGGAGGAAGGGTGGTGTCAAGAAGTACTTCAAAAGTACTGGTATGTTCTATTGCACTGGGTACCAGATACTCTGGTGTTGGTCTCATTTATGCCCACAGTCTTTGTCTTACGAATGTATAAAATATACCTGAATATTTTAAAAGGTAACATAAGGGCTTTAGAGATCATTTACTTGCACATGTACTGCAGGAACTTAAAGCTCACAATGTTTTCCTTGACCGCTAGGAACTCTTGGGAGTTCTAATTAAAACTCAGTATTTTGACTGCCCAGTGTTCTTTCTACTATTGCATACCACCTCCCACACAGATGTCATAGATGTAGCATACATTTTGATTAAATAAGAAGCCCTACTGTGCCATAAAGGATACGGTAAACCATAAAAATGCATGCATTTCTGCTAAATTCAATCTCTAAAAGGAATGTGCAAGTTACAGCAGCTATATACTGTACAATTTTGTTAGCTTTCCAGTTAGGGGTTTGAGGTAAAAGGATTTTAATAACTTATATCGCTTTAGAAAGCTGTCCAGGGGATTTTCACTTAAAGGTAGTACAGAGAACCTAGTAGTAGGACATCAATCTCACTGCAACAACTAGAATCAAAAGATAAATTAATCATACCACAAAGAAAACTTCAAGCCTAAGTGGTTTCAGTAGTAAATTCCTCTAAATATCAAAGGAAGAAGTAAGAACAACCTACACGAATTCATGAACTAGAGAAAGAGGGAACACTCCTAAACTTGTTTTGAGACATTAACATACCCTTGATATCAAAACCTGTTATGACATTACAGTAAAAGAAAATTGTAGACCAATAACCCTAATAAATATGAAAATTCTAAACAAAATGTCAGCAAAGTGAATCTAGTGTATAGGAACAGAATAGTAAGCACATCATGACTAAATGGTGTTCAGGATTTCAAGGTTGTTTTTAACACTTTAAAAATGATTTATGCAACTCATTGTATCAACAGAATAAAGGAAAAAACCACATGGTAACTCAGACAGTTGATAAAATTCACTGTCCGTTTACGGTAATAACTCTAAACAAAATGGGAAGAGACAGGAACATTCTCAATCTGATAAAGCATATCTACAAAAATACCCCACAAACCCACAAAAAACCTATGGCTAATATCATACTTAATCATAACCCCCTGAAGTTGGAAACAAGACAAGGACGATCATTACTAATCTGTTTGACATTATAGTGATATTTCCCGCCAGTGTATTACCAAGGAATAAAGCTTCCCACCAAGAACTATAAAATGTTGCTGGGAGAAATTAAAGGAGACTCAAAAAAAGCAGAAATGACACAATGTCATTAAGTTGTTAATTCTCCTCAAATGTATCTGTGGATTCGTGCAGTTGCAACTTAAATCACTGCAGGCACTTTTTGAAGAGTGTTTATTCTGAAATTTATGTAATATTTAATATAATAATTACATTAATATAAATATCCAGAACAGACTAGACCATCTTGAAGAACAAAGTCAGAAAACTTAAACTACCAAAAAATTAGTGTAAAATTTGGCAATTAAAACAGTGTGACCTTGGCATGGTGATAGTAGACCAATGGAAGGAAACAAATTTCCAAAATAGATTACACACATAGAGACAGTTGATTGATGGCAAAGGTGCCAATTGCATTTCAGCATGTAAAACACGGTCTTTTCAATAAATTGTGCTGGAGCAACTTGATATCCATGAGGGAGTGGACCTAGACCCCTACTTCACATCACACACAAAAATTAACTCAAAATGGATCATAGACCTAATTGTGAAAGGTAAAACACTGAAGCATCTTGAATAGTGGTTCTTAAATGTGGTCCCTGGAACCTCTGGGGTTTTCTGAGACCCCTTTAGGGAATCTATAAGGTCGAAAGTATTTTTATGATAGTCCTAAGATATGGCATGTGCAAATGTCGACACACTGGTGCAAAAGCAACAGTGAGTATAACTTCCGGTACTTTAGTGTGAATCAAGGCAGTGGCACCACGACCGTACTAACAGTGACCGTATTCTTGATCGTCGTAAACTCACAGTAAAAAGAAAAGCCAATTCACTTTAGAATGTTCTTGACAAAGCAATAAAATGTGTCAATTTTATTAAATCCTGGCTCAAATACACTTCCTCTTGGTATTCTTTTTAACCATTACATTAGTATTTTGTATCCTGTGGCCACATGGAAAGCAAACACAAAGCACTTCTGTTGTAAACCAAAGTGGGATGGTTAGCTCGAGGAAAAGCACTAGTGCAATTGTTTGAATTTGGGAGGAAATAGTGGCTTTTATTCATGGAATACTATTTTTAGCTGAAAGAATGACTAAAATCTATGGTTATTCAGATTTGGATCTTTGACAGACATTTTCTCAAAAATGAATGAAATGAACCCATCAGAGTGTTTACCAGTGTGAGCTTGACAGGTTCCCAATAAGACTTCTCTGATGAGATTGGTGGTGATATTAATGAATCGTATATATACATTTTATTAATAATTACATAATGAAATGTGTCTATGTTTGGAATGTTTATATAATTCAGAGAACCATTTTTCAAATGGCCAAGGCATGCTGTTACAAAATCATGCATAGTTTAAAAAAAATCCATTCAAGTACAAGATAGACCAATGGATTTCAAAGTAAAAAACCATGAAAAGTTCACTGATACGGTTTCAAATTCCAGATTGCAACTAATCTTGGGAAACTACCATTTTGTTGAGTTTTGGTATAGTATCAAAGAAGAATACCTACAATTATCTAAAACGGTTACTAAAATGCTTCTTCCTTTCCAATTGCATATTTCTGTGAGGCTAAATTTTCTTCATATACTGTCATGCAATAAGGACATTTTGGTCAACAACAGAATGCATATCCATGATGGTGGTCCCAGAAGATTATAATGGAGCTGAAAAGTTCCTGTTACCTGGTGTCCTAGTGTAACTGTTGTAATGTCCTAGCTCAACTCATTAGTGACAAGTCTGTGGTGTAAACAGACTTGCTGCACTGCCAGTTGTATAAAAGTATAGCACATACAATTATCTACACTACATAATACTTGGTAATGATAATCAATGATTATGTTACTGGTTTATGTATTTACTATACCGTACTTTTTATCATTATTTTATTTTATTTTTATCATTCCCTTATTGATGGGATATCGTTATTTCTACTTATGTAAAAAAAAGTTAACTGTAAAACAGGCTCAGGCAGGTCGTTCAGGAGAGAGATATTCCAGAGGAAGGCAAGGTTGTCATAAGAGGCGACAGCTCCATGCGTATTACTGCCCCTGAAGACCTTCCAGTGGGACAAGATGTGGAGGTAGAAGACAGTGATGTTGATGAATCTACCCTGTGTAGGCCTAGGCTACTGTGTGTGTTTGTGTCTTAGTTTTTAACAAAACGGTTTAAAAAGTAAAAAGAAAAATAAAAATTTTTTAAATGGAAAAAAGCTTATAGAATAAGGA
This sequence comes from Avahi laniger, assembly GCA_963575035.1. Taxonomy (NCBI): domain Eukaryota; kingdom Metazoa; phylum Chordata; class Mammalia; order Primates; family Indriidae; genus Avahi; species Avahi laniger. The sequence goes on along the minus strand of CAUYSK010116846.1, from coordinate 6,170 downwards.
TATAAAGAAAGATAATATTTTTTGTACAGCTATACAACGTATGTTTTAAGCTGTGTTATTACATGAGTCAAAAAGTTTAAAAAATTAAAAAGTTCATAGAGTAAAAAAGTTACTGTAGGCTAAAGTTAATTTATTATTGAAGAAACAATTTTTTTTATAAATTTAGTGTAGCCTAAGTATACAGTGTTTATAAAATCTACCTGGTGTACAGTAATGTCCTAGGCCTTCACATTCACTCGCAACTCACTCACTGACTCACCCAGAGCAACTTCCTGTCCTGCAAACTCCATTCATGGTAAGTGCCCTATACAGGTGTATCGTTTTTATCTCTTATACCATACTTTTACTATACCTTTTCTGTTTAGATATGTTTATATACACAAATCCTTGCTATTGTGCTACATTTGCCTACGGTATTCAGTACAGTACCATGCTGTCCCGGTTTATAGCCTAGGAGCAATAGTCTATACCAGATAGCCTAGGTGTGTAGTAGGCTATGCCATCTAGATTTGCCTAAGTGCACCCTATGATATTCTTACAATGATAAAATTGCCTAATGACGCATTTCTCAGAACATACCCCCATTGTTAAACAACAACTCTACTTCAAGCAAAACATATACTACAGCAGAGTGAATGCAGAATCCCATAGGAGAATCCAGCTATTATATATGTCGGACATTAAATAGATTACAAAAATGTTAAGCAATGCTACTCTTCTCACAGTTTTTGTTTTGGAAAATATAATTATTTTTCATACAATGTTATTTGTGTTATGTAATAAGTTTATTATCTTTAAATGAATTAACAAATATTTGTAAATCTTTGATTTTTTTTCTAATACGGTAAATATTGGCAGGTATAACTCACATAAACAAAAACTTTTTGGAGTCCTCAATAATTTTTAAGAGTGTAAATGGGTCCCGAGACCAAAAAATTTGAGAACTAGTATTTTAGAAGAAACCATAGAAAGAGTCTGTCTGACTATAACCATAAAAGAAAAAAATGTTAGATTGGGCTTCATTAAAATTAAGAATTTCTCTTCATCAAGCCACAGAGTGTCAAAGATTTTGTATATCAGAAGAAAAAATACTCATAAGCCGACTTTTAAAATGGGCAAAGAACATGGACAGATGCTTCACACAAATGGCCAAGAAGTCTATGAAAATGTGCTCAACATCATTAATAATCAGAGAAATGCAAAATACAATACAATGAGATACCACTTCATTCTCACCTAGAGAGGCTAAATTTGAAAGAACTGACAAATGCCAAGTGTTGATGAAGATGTGAAATAATTGGAACTTTCACACAGTGCTGACGGGAGTGTAAATTGGTCCAACAACTTTGGAAAACTGTTGGCAGTACCTTTTAGCAGTAAAGACATATCTACCCCACAACTCAGCAATTCCATAGTACACTGAGTACACATGCTAGAAAAAGATCATGAAAAGACACGTATCAGATTGTTCATAGCAGCTTTTTTTACAGTAGACAAAAACTGGAAACAGCTCAAATGTCCACCAATGAGAGAAAAGATAAATAAAATATCATATATTTACAAAACAAAGCTACTTATAGACACAGATAAATCTCACAGACATTACATATTATTAAGTGAAGGAGCCGGACAAAAAGGAGTACATCCCGCATGATTCCATTTACATCAAGTTCAAGACCAGGCGAAATTAATCGATGGTGAGAAAAGTCAGAACAGTGGTTATCTTGAGGTCAGGGATTGACTTGAAACAGGCATGAGAATGCTGGACATGTTTTACATCTTAATGGTGGTTACACTGGTGAATGTGCCTGTGTGCACATACATACACATATATATACACACACGTAAAGCTTCAATGTAGCTACACTTAAGGTTAGTGTACATTTTATCCATTACCAAATATATTTTATACCTAAACAAAAATGTTAAGAAAAAATTATCTATGGAAGTTTGAACGGATGTTGTTTTCTCTTGATAAATTCCCCTTGACAAACAATATCCAAAGTTATCTTACTGTCATTCTTTAGAAAAAGAAAAGGCCATGGCACTATTTTGTATCTGGCTCATCTGTTATCTGGCTTTGACTTTGGGCAAATGACACAACTCCTTTGTGTCTTAGTTTGTTATTCTTACCTGTTTATTGTTATTATAATATTACCTGTCCTGTCTCCTCACAGTGTTGTTGGAAAGGACAAACGAGGTTTTATATTTATTTTCCATGACTGCCCTCATTTCCACCTCCCCTGCAATTAGACTGAAATGGCAGCCTCTGCTAGAATAAGCTTAGTTGGTCAATGTCAATGGCTCCTTTGCCCTTTTCTTCGTCCTGTGAGAAATGAAGGAGATGATGCTAATTTGCTTCTTAGATAAGCTCAAAAGTCAGGTGAGTTAGTTAACTGGTACCAGTGTGCCACTTAATTTTTCACGTGATCAGGTAAGATACAGATTTGGGGAAGGTATGAAAATCCAGCTTTTAACAAAGTTTGTGCTGTGCAGCTCTGGTTGTTGGTGGTGTTTTCTGACATTGCCTAATCACATTCAGATTGTGGTTTGGAAGGAGGCTGCAGCCAAATTGTAGTGGTGGAGAACTTACTGTTTTGCAGAGTTTTCTGGGAATTCATGATTCAATTAGCTTAAATCCCATTTTTTTGAATGCTGCCATGGGGCGAATGTGCAAATTGATGTTAAATATTTAAAAAGAAAAAAAAAGTCCAACAGCTTAGTACAGAAGATGGGAATTGGTTAGAATATCGGCGTGTCAGTGTCCCAAACCAAGTCATATTGCTTTTTTTGTCTTATTTCTGGACAATCTTAGAAACATTCAACACTGTTATCATTGTACCCCAAATGAAGAAATATGATTTTTCTAGTTCAATGTAGTTAGTTCCTCTGCCTAAATTTGGCTGGGATGAAACCACTGCCTTATAGGAGGAGAGAGCTGGGTCCAGCGACCAAGAACAAAAAGACAATTCAACTATTGTGAGAGTTGTAGATTCTGATCCATTGGGCCAGCACAGATGAGTTAGAGGCAGTGTTGCAGAACTTTTTGACTCTTGACAACTTTTTGAGTCTCTGAATGTTTTTTAGAAAATAAAAAAACCACACTACATTCCTGTGCTTTCTCTTTCTTTTAAATTTTGTTTTTGAACCAACAGGCTCCCAGTGGTAACCTGATACCTTATGTTATGTGTATTTTGATTTAAAATGAATCTTCAGGTCTACGGCCTTTTGTAAAATGCAGTCATTGAATTTTAAAAAAGACTTTGGTTCTTAGCTTTACAAGCTTAGAAACTGAAGCAACTCATATGAATGCAGCTGTTCCAGTTTAGAAAGCCGAGATGATACAAAGCCATGGTTTTATTGGATGGCTTTCCTAAAGCACAATGGGTTTCACTGTTACTCAGAATTATTTATCAGGCACATATCTTCTGAATTTTGAAAAACCTTTTCTTTTCAACAAGTTCAATAGTTATATAATTCTAGGCTGTGTGTTTTGTACATATAGATGCATGCCCAAATAAAAGTTGAGCCTTCATTGTAGCACAAACTGTTTTTCTTTTCTCTGATCCTGTTACCTGAACTACTTGTTTCTAACTACTAATCCAGGTTCACCTAGACTAGTGACTTCTCTAAGTTTCAGTTTCTCCATCTGGGAAATGGACATGATAGAAATGACTTCTTAGGGGATTTTCAGTATTATTAATATTAACTAATAATATTAGTTAATTAACTAATAATTAATTAATTAACTAACTAATTAATTAACTAATAATATTACTATATAAGATAATGTATATAAAACCCTGGCAAAGTGCCTGATGATGAATGTTGGCTGTTTTAATGATTGGTTCCGCCAACTTTAATGTTCTAGACATTGGAGATGGGAATTGGGGACATACGTTTCTAACAGTACGATCCCACTAAAAGGGCAGCCTGAGAACCTCGTCCCATACTTGTGTCCTAGCAGAGGGAGGTTGTTGCCACCAAGAAAGCATTAGGGAGATGGAGCTGTTTTTGTTCCCTCTGCAACCTTCTCTCTAGATCTCTGTTCTCTGCTGGGATTAAAACTGGGACTTTCCTTTTTCTTATGAAAAAACTAAGGTTGTCAGTTGAAACATCTCTTTTATTTTTCTGATTTCTCCCCCTCTGTCTGGGAAGGATAATTATTCTCCTCCTCTGGGCATGACAAGCCAGGCTGCAGAAGTCCAACAGAATGTAAGCTTCTCTAGCAGTCCAAACATATTCAAAATGCTGCCTGTGGCAGTGGCAGTCTCTGCAGGCTCAGCTCAGGGGACCCCAAGGCTCTCTCCCTTTTTGCTTTCAGTACAGCTGAAAACAAACAAACAAAACCAAACCCACAAACCCACCCCATCAAAAGTTTGTCCCTCCTCTTTTGGTCCAGTCCCCCTTCTCCGACCCTTTTTAGAGAGTTCTCACTAAAATAATATCCCGTAGGCTCTGTCATCTGTGCCACCAGCACTTTCCATGAAGTTAAACACTTTTCTTTTCCTTCTAGCTTCCCCTTTAACTTCCATTACCCAAAGAAGTAACTATCTTTCCTCTACGCCCCAGTCCAGTCTCATTTACCCTCTTGTTTAAAGCCACCATCCACATGTACAGTTTTTAGGGATAATTCAGGCTGGTCTCTCATCTGTTCCCTTCCCCCTTAGACTTTCGGGAAACGCTGCTGCTTGAAGCTGACCTTAAGCTGAGTCTCCTTTTGGTCTTCCAGGTTTACATTTATCATTCTTGCCTCACCTCAGTTTTCCTTTTCCTTAATGCTCCATCCACATCGTCGTTACGTTGGTCTGGCACTTGAAAGGTAGCTGGAAATTCTCAGACATGTTCGAAGCACTTGCTGCAAACCTATTTCTTCAGAGAACTAGCACCCTTCTCTGACACCAGATCCCGGGCAGGGTCTCCCCAAATTAATTTATTTCTTTGTTTGATTTCACAATAGAACTGGGAACTGCAGATGGAGAAAGCCTCTGTCTCTGGGGAGGTCTCTTATGGAGACCTACAGAACCAAATATTCTTTCTAGGAATGTGGTGGTGAGAGATGCTAAGTTGTATCGGCAATTGGAGCTTTACGTCTGGGGATAAAAATTGCTCGGTTGTAATAGCTACCGGAGAGGAGAAACTCTAGGTCTTCTCTCCTTTGAGATTCCCGGGGCAGAGACAGCAGTAATGAGGTGTGACCCTACCTACGGCTAGGCTTTCCACTTGCTCCTAGCTTTGGTGGCATTTTTTCATCTGAGTCAGAAGTAGCATATTAAGAGCCAGAGTTGGTGACATGCAGCAATCAAGGACACGGAGGGGCTGGATGGATCTCAGCGGTGTCCCTGAAGGTGAAGAGGCCTCCCCAGCCCTCAGGCCCTCCTGGAACTGAGGATGGGAGACAGGGAGCCCGTGGAGAAGAGAGGTCCCAGCAGCAGCAAACCTGCTCTTGCTTCCTGTGGGATTGAAGAGGTGTGAGCTGAGGATCCTCTCTGTGGCACTATCCACGGGTCCTACACGTCCCCACCTTGTCCCCCTCGTGTAGAGTCATGGAGCTGTGCCAGCTGAGGATCAGAGAGTTTCAGAGACTTACCCAAGGTTACACAGCAAATAAGTGGACATATTTGGACTAAAGTCTGACTCCAGAATCTTTCTTGGCTTCTACTCTTCCTTCTATGAAGGATGTTTGTCTTTTTTTTCCTCCCTTTCCCGCAAGTTTTAGACAGAGAAATTGTCACCCAGAATGAGAAACATTTGGGTATTACTTGATTTACCAACATGCATTTTGCGACCCCACAGAACATTCTGGCGAGTGCTTGGAGTTACAAAGGAAGCAGCTGACACTTTCTTTGCCCCAAGGAGCTGGCTCGGTGATCTCCTTCAGTCATGGAAAGTCCCTTCCCCAGATAGACTCTGGTTTTCCACTGGCTTCTCCTGCTGCTAAAATAAAACCTGGCTAATCCCTCAGGGAACCATCCAGCGTAAACAGGCGGAGTTGCCTCTCCGGCATTTGTCAGAAGTGTGGAGAAGTCATTTTTTTTTTTTTTTTTTTTGAGACAGAGTCTCACTCTCTTGCCTGGAGCGAGTGCCGTGGCGTCAGCCTCGCTCACAGCAACCTCAAACTCCTGGACTCAAGCAATCCTACTGTCTCAGCCTCCCAAGTAGCTGGGACT
>CAUYSK010116844.1:0-12712 GCA_963575035.1 Avahi laniger | reverse complement strand
TCACACTGGGTGAATGGAAACTTACAAGCTCTTTTCGCGGGCTTTTGTAAATGTGCGGGCTTGGTCGGCCACTTTAGGTAATCAGGCAGATCCACATGGCTCGCGGCCATCTTGAACAAGCGGCTGCCGGGCCTCATGGCTCCAGACAAATATCATTCAATGGCTGTGTGAAAACTAGATTGGAAGGCAAAGAACATAAAAGGGAACTATCTGTGATAGTTAATTTTATGTATTGATTTGACTGGGCTGTGGGATAGGATATCCAGATACTTGGTTCAGCATTATTACTGGCTGTGTCTATGAGGGTGTTTCTGGATAAGATTGACATTTGAATCAGTAGACTGAGTAAAGCAGAGAGCCCTCCCCTGTGTAGGTGGGCCTCATCCAATTCACTGAAGGCCTGAATAAAACAAAAGACGGAGGAAGGGCAAATGTGCTCTCTTTGGCCGACTGTTCAGCATGGGCCATTGATGCTCTCCTGCCTTTGGACTTGGACTCGAACTGGAACTTACACCACTGTCTCTTCTGGTTCTTGGGCTGGAACTATACCAGCAGCTCTGCCAAGTCTCCAGCTTGCCAACCACGAACCTTGGGAATCCTCAGCCTTTATAACTGTATGAGCAAATTCCCTAATATATATATATTGATATATTTATAGTTATATATTTATATCTATATAGATATACATCCTGTTGGTTTGGGAGAACCCTGGCTAAACTTGGAAAAGATAAATATTTGGATTAAAGATATATTATTAAAAATTAGATGATATTTTAATGATGGGGGTGAGAAAAGGAGAAAATACAAGATTATTGCTAAATTTTTGGCTTACTCAGATGGTGCTACTTGGGAATAAACCAGTTTGTGGACTGGGGAAATTCAAGGTTGGGTTGTGCATTGGGAGCTAAGTAGGTAGTTGGGTATGAATTTTAAAGCTCAGGATAATGACAGATGATAGATAGATAGATAGCTACTAAATGCATGTTTGGAAATCAGTAACATATTGATCATCAGGGGAGAGAATGTTAATAAAGAATAGAGCTTAGGGCTGACCTAAGGGCACACACAAAAATGGAAAGAAAGCATGTAAAATGGAAGGAACCATGCTTCTGTTGGAAAGATCTACCTTTGCAAATATGCCAATTTATCCTGATTTAATCCAGGTTTTCCAACATGTGCATGACAGAAAATGTGACATTTGTAAAGGACCACAAGTTAAACATTAGTGGAAAGGCATAAATATCCACTAAATATAATAGATTACAAAGGACAATAAATAGTTTTGGCTTAAAACATTCACTAGGGTGTCAGAGATGGAAATGGATTTGAGGACAGACATCCTCAACACAGAATAATAATTTATGAGCCCGCTGCAGTAATTCAGGCAAGGCACAGCAGTACCTTCAATGACAGCCTGCTCTCCTGTGTCTATTCTTCTCACTGGCCCTCATCAGTCTCCTCTTGGAGCTGTTCCTCTTCCATCTGCCCACCTAAAGTGTCACTATCCCCCGGGAGGCCATCGTTGGCTTTCTTCTAACTCCTGATGCTCTCTCCGTAGGAATCTCATACAAGCCCAAAGCCATGACGACCACAGGTATGCCGCTGATTACCAAACCCTATCCACAGCCTAGTTTCTTCCCCTGCTCTCCAGGCTCATATTTCTGATTGTCTACTCCAGCACAGCTGTTGAATTTCAGATGGAATATATCCGAAGCCAATCTCATTCTTTTCCACCCACAGATTGCTCCGTCTCAAACATTCTCTCCATTTGCCAATAGCATCCCCTGCTACCCAGGTAACCAGGCTAGAAACTGGAGAATTATCTTTGAATTTTCAAATTCTCTTACCTCCCACATCCAGTTTGAGATCAAGTCCTGTCAATTATACCCCATCTCATTCTCAAATCTGTCTTTTCTTCCTAGTCCCATGGCTGCTACGAAGTTTTCATCATCTTTTGCCTAGACTATTTTAAGTTTTCTAACTGTTCCCAGAGTGAGCTTTTCAAAAGGAAAAGCTCATTTCTTCCTTACTTTCAGCCTTTCAGTGCCTCCCTTTGTTGTCTCTGGAAGTATTTCTCAAAGATAGTTCTATGACCATGGTCTCAGGGGTCCTTCCTGGACTTCTTTGTGCATTAACAAATTGTGAATTTCTCAATGATAATCCAAAGCATAAATATAAGCCTATTCTGCATGATAAAGATGGCATAGCACTGTCACAAGATTTCAGTTCCTCCATAGCTGTGGGGTTAACAGTCTCATTAGCAACCAGTGACACTAAATTCATTGTTGTGGTGAAGATAAAAAAGAACATAGAGGAACTTAATGTCTTATACCCGAATGTCATCCCAGCATGGTATATAAACAAACGAAGGTTTCCCTATGGTTTAAATAGTATCACATGGAGGGAGAATTAAACCATCACATGGCACACATTACTGTTAGCACAGGCAGGGCTAAAATAAAAAATCCTGCACCAAAGTAATCAAGACTGTGTTTACTTAAGAGTAATGTTTTAATTAAAAAGAAACATAGCATTCTTTCAACTTCAAATTGTAATTGTTTTATAACTCTATTTGTTTTTAACTTATAAATTTGTTTTGGTTATATAACAGCTTTCTATTTAAGGAATTTGTACTTTGTTTTATATGTGTACATATATAAGAATATGATAAAAATAATGGAAGTGAGCAACGGAATTTTTAAGAGCTATTTTCCTTTAGAAGACATCCAAATGTTACTCACATCTGAGAAATGCTGATGTATACGCTCAAGTCCAAATGTCTCAGATGTTAACAAGTTCCTCCATGATCCAGCTCCCCTAATCTCCCACTGCTGAAATGTACCCTGCAGTTCAGCCATTTCAAGTAGCCTTTGTCCAAATTAGCCTTGCTTTCTCAAGCCTAATGTTTTGTATGTTAGATCCCCACATCCCCATAGTTTCTCATCTCCTATAACACCAGTTTACTTCAAAAATCCATTTAATATATCAACTGTATTCTGATTCTCCTTTCTTCCACTTCAACCCTTTCAATCAAATAGGTGAATTTATGTGCTCTTTCCAAAATCTTTCTCAAGGACAGCATACTTCTATATGGCACTACCAATTAGGAAATTGAGGCACAGTAAGGTTATGTAACTTGCCCAGAGCCACACAGCTAGTGAGATATGATTTGAACCTCAGCATCTAGTATTAACTGCTATGCTTTAGGTACCAGCATGCCTGCCTTTATTTTATGAGATCCTAAGCAATTTAAAAATTAGGGATTTTATTTTACTCATCTTTGCATCACTAGTCCCTGGTTTATTTCCCAACATATAATAGCCACTCTATATAATTATCACATAGATAGATGAATGGAAAAATGAATGCATGTACATATGGATGGATGGATGGTTGGAGGGCTAAACTGATATTTGAAAGGATTTTGTTACTTTAAAGTACAATATATTTTAGATTAAAGACAACTGAGAAATCAGTGCTCTTCCTAATAACACTCACAATTTTTTTTAGACTTCAGATCATGTAACGGTGTTCTTATTACCACAATGGCTCCAAATGTAAGGTATGATCTATAATCCTCCTTGAATTTGGATTAAAGATATATAGAGAGACACAACTGAAAGGCTGTGACATTTGGTCCTGTATAAATCTCTGTTACTTAAGATACAGAAAAGATCCTAACACTCTGGGAGGCCGAGGCAGGAGGATCACTTGAGGTCAGGAGTTTGAGACCAGGTTGAGCAAGAGCGAGACCCCGTCTCTACTAAAAATAGAAAGAAATTAGGTGGACAACTAAAAATATATAGAAAAAATTAGCCTGCCATTGTGGTGCATGTCTGTAGTCCCAGTTACTCAGGAGGCTGAGGCAGAAGGAGTGGTTGAGCCCATGAGTTTGAGGTTGCTGTGAGCTAGGCTGACGCCACGGCACTCTATCCTGGGCAACAGAGTGAGACTCTGTCTCAAAAAAAAAAAAAAGATATAGAAAAGAAAATTTTGGTGGTCAATTTAAATCCTAAAGAGTGTATTATTAAAAGATTTATATTGTCATCAGGTAAAAATACTAGTAATAATTTTTATTGCATTTTCTGTTGATGGTTCTTCTAATTAAATTATAAGGGGAAGAGTTAGCAATATATTTGATGTCTTCCTCTTAAGAGAATTCACGAACGCTAATGTATTAAAAATGACAATCCAAAAGAGCAAGGTAGTTCTCTATTTGAACAAGGAATTCTGTGGGTAACTGGATTTTTCTCCTCAGACTCACAGACACACATAGATGAGCTGTTAATTATAAATGGAGGCCAAATGAATATTAATTGTTCTGTGTTTAATTTGAGCTCTAAAATTACTTAGGAGTTTTACAACTCTTCATATGGTTTTGGCTCCTTATTTGTGTTTGTTGTTTGAGAAATCTTGGCCTGTAGGCAGTAGGTTCACACATAAAAATATATATTTTCAATTATGAGCTTATAACATTCCCATTTATTTTGCACTTTAGCCCTAACACCAAATATACATATTATACATGATGTATAAAATAATATCACTGGAAAAAAAAGTTTATATTATTTAGTATTTCCCGTTATTTAACATATACTCTTTCCTTGATGTGTTATTAACAAAACTTTAAGTATAGAAAACAAATGAAGGTAGAAAAAAATAAAGAATATCTCAGTAGGACCCAATAAAATATCTCTAAGCATAAAGAATGATGTAATGAGAATTATGAATTATGCTAAGATGTATTGTTACTAATATGTGATTGTTAGTAAAGGGAAAAACTGTTTATATGTAAATAAATTATTTTCTTCTTTTTTCTCTTACCCACTGGTAGGCATTGTTTCCTGAAGAAATAAACTCAATGACTGAGTTTTGAAAACAGTGCAATGCATTCAGAGGCAATCCTAGCTAATCCCTTAGGGTTTTCTGATAAATTATGAAATTGACATAGAATTTACCTGTACATTCATTCTGAACAGTGACTGAATTAATTTGCTGACTGTAATTTTTCAAGACAAGAAGTTTATGTAACCATTGACTGAGGGAAATTGAAGAAGAGGGTGATCTAGTGTCTTAGAGAAGGAAATAATGTAGTTATTCTTAGTTTGCAAAGAAAAAAGGCAATGGAACTATCAGAAATTTGTATATTATGGCAAGTATGAAGGTTACACAATTAGTGATTTATTGAATTTGGATTTTGAAACAAAATCAGTCTTACTACAATATTTAGGCAATTTCTACCATACTACACTATGAATTACATTCTCATGAACAAATGATACACACATATTTAAAGATGGCTTTATCATGAGAAATCCTAATTTTATTTACAGGAGAGCTGACAAGGAATAATGTCATAATCCTGTTTATCTTTGTGTAGGCTCAAACTAAGAATCCTAGCAAACTCATTACCCTGACCATCATAGAGTGGTCCACTTAGAAAGATCTTAGAAAAAAGTTTAAATATTAGAAAATGAATCAGAAAACTTTTGATCTTCAATATGAACTTGAAGACAGAGCCTCATAACATTGTTGAATGTTCCACAAATATTACTCAAATCATTAGAAAAAACAAAAGCAGGGAATCGTCCAATTCCTAAGCTCATAGGCCTCTGAATCTACCTTGGCCAAGCTCTCCACTCTCAGATATCCTCTGACTTGAGATATTTATACCCCTGTTCCTTCAGGGGTATATCCCTCATTGGTCATTTATGAGCTATTCTGTTCTTAGTTTCCCTACATCTTTTCCCTGGGGAAACCTCTGATACTGAAAGTCTATCCATTTTCTCCCAGCCACATTCAATCCATTAGAAACTTGTTTTCTCTTTCCTCACTATTGGAGGAGAAAACTAAATCTCCATCTTCTCTAAATTTGCCTGTTGAGATTTTTTTCTGTTTTTAAGTACAATCAACTGTCCTTCCCTGGATTAAATAGCTATTATATAGAACTTTTAAACATAAATGCCCTGTTTGGGAGATGGAGATAGGGAGAGGTTTACCACATCTCTCTCTACATGGGTCAGTCTCTTGTCTCTTCTGAAACTCACTTTCTTAAAAAGCGGCACATTTTTTAAATCACGAAAAGATCACAGAGAAACTGAGAGTCCAAACAATCATTATGGGTTACTTGTCTATAGGATGTTATTTTAGGATGGATGTTTTGTTCATTTATACTTAAGGCTACTTAAATCTGATTTACTTAATAGGGCATAATATGGGCTTTTGAAATAATAAATCTAGTAGTAGTTGACTATCTAAGGACCTTCTTGAAGATGAATTTTCTGTCTTTTTCATCTTTGTATTCCTAATCACATTTATTAAATTAAATAAAATTAATAAATCAATAATATTTATTTATGTAGTAAATATGAATTAGATGGAACTTTGGATATACAGGGTTATTGCTTTCTTTAACTGGATGATATTTTAACAATGAAAGAGAAAAATATTTTTATAGGTTCTAAATTAAATTGTAGAAATTGGTGTTGACACTTTCATAGGCAAATGTGGTCCTTTTCTCTTAAATCATTCTATCTTCCACCTACCCCTTTTCTTTTTTTAAGTCATCTGAACTGAAATCTTATACCACTTACCTAAGGCAAGTCTAATGTGTAAGTGATGTAAAATGTCCAAGTGGAGAGCGTAATCTGAAAGAGCCCTATCCGACACCACCCTCCTGCTACTCCTTGCTCAACAATCATTGTCCTGATTTCCTTTCCTTACCTTTTTGAAACTCTCACTATTATAGATCCTTTTCATAAAACAAACATATTTCCAGAAGTCCAAATAAGTGTTGGTATATTGAAAAGAAGGCTGTTTTTCCATCTCCTGTCCGTTAGTACATCAGAGGGCTTCACTCATCAAGCCAATGCTGAGAAGCCAAAATACGGAAAAGTTGAGTTTCAACAACACAATGAGGAAGAGAATGGGAGCGGTTTAATAGGCATTGAGTATCGCGAGATGCCTAATTGCTGCTGACTGAGGCTGAGGTGACCAGCACGGGTGACAGGTGAGGACAGTAGTTTGGAAGGATGAAGCAAAAAAACAGGGATAGATGGCAAAGACAAAGGGATATCCACCATTCCCACAAAAGTTTTTAAGAGCCACCATATTGCTGAGATTTGTATTCAGAAAACAAAAGTTAAGTTACTATGTACATTTTAATGATATTTTTAGAAAGAAAACAGAGTCGGTTAGGAGAAAGTCTTAATAATAAGGAACTGTCTCTTAGATTCCGTAGCACTAGATGACGTTAAACCTCGGGAAAGCTGTGTAAAATGCTTAAAACCAAAAAGACTGTAACGAAGAGTTTTTCACCACAACAAACACCAAACCTACTTCTTCTTTAGAATAGAACCTTGTTCTTCAGCCCAGAGCAAATGCTTCAGCTGAATAACTTTCTGGGCTTTATAAGGTGTTGACACAACTTCTACTTTCACATCGTAAATGTGCCACCCTAATAATCCCTGTTTAATTACTGTTTATTATAAATGAATTCTCTCAGCATTCCATTGTGGCACTTTTCGTTTTTCTGTCAGTGAAGTTTTCTCTCGTGGAACCTTTGCCCCCAGCTACCAATGATATGCCCCCAAGTCTGCGCTGAGGCAGAAACCCTGGGGAACAGCACCTGGAGCGCTGGAGGCAGCATCTTTGTTGAAATGCAAGTATATAAAAACTAAATTGGTCCTTAAAAATACTAGAAGAAGCCACTGTGCCTTCAAAGCATATATTTTCTAATGACTGGATTATATATTCATGAGCTGGCATCATCCTCATTCTGACCAAGTCCCCTCTCCTTGGAAGACTGACAGCTAATTAGAATTAACAGAAACAATAATTGTCCCCATCCAGTTGCTCACATCTAAGGCACACTAGATTGACAACATAAAAGCACAAGAAAAGGGTATGAGACAATCTGTTTGTACCTTCTGAGTGACAAAATAGTCTAGAGGTCAGGCCAAAATTGAGCTAATTTTTTGCAAACAATCATTCTGTAAAATAACAGCTGGCCTTAATGGAATGTCAAGGGATAAATATTAGAGTAATACAATATGCAGGAATTAGAAAAAAGTCAAGTCAATTAATACTGTTTTCTCTGCAAGGATCAGACGTACCAAATACCATGAGCTAAATACTTGTGATAAACAAAGCTCATGGTAAGACAGTGGGACTATTCATTATCACCAGAGAAGGACATTACCCACAATATAAGAAGTTGAGGTTTAAAAACTTTGGGTAATTAATTTCAATCAGAGCTGGATTCAAGGTCAGTTGTGTAATACCAGCCATTATTTTCCCTTTGCTACCTTTGGCAGGCATTTCACATGGCTCATCCATAAATAATTAAAACCAAAGTATCTGCTGCATCAGCTTAACTACTGCAGGGAAACGCAGAGGTGCAGGATTTTATTTCATTTTGAACTTCTAATAGAAAGGTAAACAACCTTCTCTGTGTATTAAGAAATGAGTCTTACTTCCTGCACAAACAATACAAACATTTCTTTTTAAGCATTCAATATGTTCATTTCCATCTGGACCTTTCTAAGCCGCTTGAGTAATTTGAGAGAAATTACGAAAGCAAAAGCCTCATACACGTACTGCCAGCATGAAATAATTTAAATCTGAGGTAACCTCCAACTGACAATAGTGAGTCACAGGATAAGGTAATATTTTGTGGGACACATGATGAAATAACAATTTGAAATTTAGAGACATGAATCATGTGTGCAAAGCATGAGGAGGGGTCCAGAAGGTTTCCCCCCGTATAGAACTGGATTGGGAGAACTACAATCTCCAGGGTGTTCATAAAATGAGAAGTAGAATGAATGGAATTAAGGTTGGTTTATGAATAGGTCAAAAGTTCAATTGGTAATATTTTAATTTCTTGAGGGGAAATGATTTTGATTTTTCTTCATTCTTACAAATGTATCATTTAATTCACAACAGATGCCCCTCTGAAATATACAAAGTGAAGAGATTCACTTACAACTAAAAACACTATATGTCAACATAATGTGTTCACATATGCATGTACAGAACTTTAGACTAATACCATCACGCAGAAGAAAGGAATGACAAATTAAATATTAGAATTTTAAGGTAACTGCCTAATCCAGGCGTAATCAAAAGTCAAATATGTAGCATACTCAATCCGAAATTGAGGAGTCAGCTGTGATAAAGTGGAAAGAATTCTATGTTTGAATCACGACTTGAGTTAGAACTGTGTGAGTGTGGCCAAATGCGAAGTTGTTTGTACCATATGGAATTATATATGCCAAAGTTATTTGAAAATCACTGTACAAATTTAGGGTAATAAAAGGGCTGAGGATTGAAGGGTAAAGTCATGAGGACAAAATGAGGGACTGGAACATTACACTTACTTAACCTTATGTGTTCTTAAGGAATAACCGTGGTATGGGAACAGCCACCAGTTTGACTCCAGAGTGTGTGATTTCCTCTGTCATATCAGTGGTTTGGTGCTGGACACTGGTACTGTCAATGTCAGAATTCCCAGATAGACCTACTCACTTGGCTTGAGTAGGTTTTCTATTATGCATTCTCTGTGCAACCCTGAAGCACAAATTAAAATTAAAATACCTTCATAGTCATCATCATCACCATCATTATCATCATCATCATCACTATCATCATCTACTAACTTTCATATTCAAATAATACTTTAATGTTAAATTAAGGGAATTAGTCTTCCTGATGAAGGAAGATATAACACTATTAAGGCACATAATATTAAAATAAATGTATTATTTCCCTTCTCTTGTCACATGATTATCCATGTACAGTGATGAAAAAATCGGTCCCTATATAATAAAACAATATTACATGTTAGTAGTTAAGAGAAAGAGGTGAAAGCCTCCAGAAAATGATAGGCCTTTAATTGTTTTCCAGACGAGTACTGTGACCCCTTTTGATTACACGTTATTAGCCCTAGTAACATTTGCTAACTCCAGACTACAAAGACCCACCCTCCTCCACTGCTGAATATCTAAAGGTCTTATCTTTCTCTACTTGGTATCTCAAGGGCCCCCCCCCAGTCTTGCTGAACAAAGGCAATTTCCAGAAGAGGCTAACTTTGACCTTAGGTATAAAAGAAATCTTGTAATTTCAAGGGTATACTTATGTATAAGAGGAATCCCACAGTCCCAGTGTGTTCAGAAAATTAATGTGGTCATCCCCAGACACCTTCCTTCCTTCCCATAGTGAAGTTCTTAGTGAACAATAAATTCTTTTTTCAAAATAGCTTTCCTGAGGTATAATTGATATATAAAAAACTGCAAATATTTAATGTATATGATTTGATGAGTTTGAACATATGTGTATATACTTAAAACCAACACTACAATCAAGGTAAAAACCATATCCAGTTGCCCACTCTTGCAACTTTTATTCAACATAGTGCTGGAAGCCCTAGCCAGAGCAATTAGACAAGAGAAAGACATAAAGGCATCCGACTTCGAAAGGAAGAAGTTAAATCATCACTGTTTGAGGATAGCATGATCTTATATAAGAAAAACCTAAAGATGCCATGAAAAAACTGTTAAAACTAATAAACAAATTCAGTAAAGTTACAGGATACACAAAATTAACACACAAAAAATTAATAGTTTCTATACACTAACAATGAACTATTTGAAAAAGAAATCAAGAAAACAATTACATTTATTAAGTGCTACAAAAAATATTTAGAAACAAATTTATCCAAGGAAGTGACACTTGTACAGTGAAAACTATAAAAAATAGATGAAAGAAATTGAAGAGGACATAAATAAATAGAAATATATTCCATGTTCATGGATTACAAGAATTAATAATGTGAAGGTGTTTATATTACCTAAAGCAATCTACAGATTCAGTACAATATCAATCAAAACTTCAATGACATTTTTCACAGAAATGGAGAAAACCATCCTAAAATTTGTATGGAACCACAAAAGATTCTGAATGACCAAAGCAATCTTGAGCAAAAAGATCAATGCTGGAGGCATCAGTTGTTAACTTTCATCATTTTGATAACAGCAGTTCTAACAGGAGTATTTAAATGCAGTTTTAATTTGCATTTCCCTGAGGATTAGTGATTTTGAGAATTTTTTTCATATACCTATTGGCCATTTGTATGTCTTCTTTGGAAAAATGCCTATTCAAGACCTTTGCCCATTTTTTAATTCAGTCCTTTGTTTTATGTTACTGAGTTGAGTTCCTTACATATTTGGAATATTGACCCCTTATCAGAAATATGGTTTTCACATATTGTCTCCCATTTTGTAGATATCCTTTTTATTCTGTTGACTGTTTCCTTCACTGTACAGAAGCTTTTTAGTTTATGAAGCCTCACTTATATATTTTGCTTTTGTCCCTTGTGTTTTCCTATCATATTCTAGAGATCATCACCAAGAGCAATGTCCTAAAGCTTTTCTGCTATGTTTTCTTCTAGGGGTTTCACAGTTTCAGTTACATTTAAGCCTTTAATTTATTTTGAGTTGATTCATGTATATAGTGAAAGGTAAGGCTAAAACCAAGTCTTATATTCTAGTTCTACTTCTTAGTCTGCTGAAACAGTAGCAAAATATGATACTTAAATTATCCCGAAGAGAAGAAATGTATATATCCTTAAAATGAATTCATACAAACGCACACAAATTTACTTGTATTTTTGTGTCAATGTGTTTGTTGTGACCTAATGGGAGCATTTAGAATTGTTTAGGTATAAAGAGCTTTTGAGACATAGATGGCTTAAGAAAGACAATTTGACTCATAGGTCAATCAAGTGTAACATTTCTGTTCTTTTTTTTTGTTTTTTAATTTTTTTTATTTTTAATGATGATAGGTACATACTAGTTGGCTATCTTTATAGGGTACATGTGATGGTGTTTTGATTCAGGCATACAATGTGGATTAATCAAATCAGAGTAATTGGGGTATCCATCACCTCAGGCATTTAACATTTCTTTGTGTTAGGAACTTTCCAGTTCCAACAGTTTAATTATTTTAAAGTATACTCTAACTTATTGTTGATTATAGTCACTTTGTTTTGGTATCAAATATTATCCATTTTATCCAACTATCAAAAAACAAAAAATAGAACTACCACATGATCCAGCAATCCCACTGCTGCAAAGGAGGGGAAATCAGTATATTGAAAAGATATCTGCACTCTCATGTTTATTGCAGCCCTATCCACAATAGCCAAGATTTGGAATCAACCTAAACATCCATCAACAGACGAAAGGATATAAAAATTGTAGTACATATACACAGTGAAATATTATATGGCCACAAAAAAGAACGAAAGCCTGCCATTTGCAACAGCATGCATGGAACTGGAGAACATAATGTTAAGTGAAATAAGCCAAGCACAGAAAGACAAATTTTTCATGTTCTCACTCATATATGGGAGATAAATATTAAAAACAATTGATCTCAGACAGAGAGTAGAATGATGGTTACCAGAAGCTGAGAAGGCAAACAAGGAGGGGGGCATAAAAATGAGACTGGCTAATGGGTGTTCTGATCTTTAAAAAATAAAAGTATTGGCACAGTGGCACAGGCACAGTGGCTCACGCCTGTAATCCTAGCACTCTGGGAGGCCGAGGCAGGTGGATCATTTGAGTTCAGGAGTTCGAGACCAGCCTGAGCAAGAGCAAGACCCTGTCTCTACAAAAATAAAATAGAAAAAAATTAGCTGGACAACTAAAAA
>CAUYSK010116842.1:0-20845 GCA_963575035.1 Avahi laniger | reverse complement strand
AATAAGTTTTCCAGCCCTTGAGTATCTTCTTCTTCTCTCTCTGGAAGACCGATTATTCTAAGGTTCTGTTTTTTTACATAATCCCACATTTCTTGCAGGCTTTGGTCTTGTCTCTTGCTTCTGAGTTCTTTTTCTTCATTTCATTTGTTCTATATTTGCTTATTTTTGTCACTGAGCAATTTGAAAATGTGATCAGTGGAAACTTGAATCAGATAATTATAGCTGCGTTCCATTCCCCATAATTAAGTGTACGTAGAAACCTTTATATTTTTCCTTTTTCTTTCCAGTTGAAATACTAGTCAAACCTGGAATTTATAAACAGTTTTAATAAACACAAAATTTATGTATTTAGAGTCACAAAATTGTTCCAAATAGCTTCTGTTGATAGGAAATTTTTGTTTCCCTCATATCTTGCCACTAGAAAATCAGCCATTCTTTAACAGCTGTACTACAAAGCAGGTTACTTGCTAAGGAAATAAAGCAAAGTAATTGTATTTGTAATGTTATGTGAGTGATATAGAAGGTCATTTTTTTGAATAGTCATGCATTTTAGCTGAAATGGGAATGCAATTTATAGGTTTCTGCAAGTCTCCAAATGGTTTTGAGTTATATATTATATGACTTGCCATCTAGCTTTGATATATTTGAATTTTGTGTAGTTAGAAAGTTGATAGACTATGGGTCTTTTCTGTTTTATAATGTTTGATATTATAGTGGATGTTTGTGTTAATTTTCCCCCTTTTTTTTTAATCTCTGAAAAAGTCTATGGAATTTTATCTGTGAAAAGTCTCCAGTGAGATTTTCTTAGTCTCTAAAGATAAATAATTCAGTTTGGAAGATCATTAAGTTTGTTAGCATGTAATCTATGAATCTCTAGATATATTCTGCTATTTTTTAAATAAATTCCCAGTTAAATATTTATCGTTAAAATGTAAGAGATTGGTTTAATTTTACTTTCTTCCTAATCCAGTCTTCCTCTGTTAGGAACAAATTCTTATCAAATTGATATAATGGTAGAGTTTTCTGAAGAAAACTAGCTTATTATGAGAAATAATTGGCAAACATCTAAGAATAAAATTGTAATGAAATTGGGCTTTCATATTTTTTAAGGGTTTGTTAATTTGGGATTAATATTTGGAAAGGATTTGTTAACCATGATCAAAATTAGCCTTAAAAATGTTCTAATTTATAATTCTATTTTGTAATTATTGAAATAGGTTCCCTCTAATAAATAAGAGAGAAAGAGATTGAATAAAATACAAATAAACCAACTTTATGCTATACACTAAATTCTGATACACTGTCTTTTGTTTAAAGTTGTAGACACCTGTAAAATATAGAACACTCAAGCTGAAGTCAAAAGACCTGAATTCAAGTTGTGGCTATGCCATTAAAATGCTACATGAACATAGGGAAGAGAGCCCACCAAGTTCAAATGAAAAAAGAAAATATCTATGAAAATTATCTGATGAACACAATGAAAGGGTTGTGTATCACTTATTAAGTGTGACTCAGGCTATGCGCCAAATGATTTTATTAACTTGTATCATAATTTCATATGATGTTAAATAGTATTGGATAATTGAATCATTGTTTGCCATTGGCAGGAGTGCTTTAAAATAGTTTTTTACATTATTTAAAATGGAATTTCCTTTTTTAACTTGAAAAGACATGAATTTGGGTCACTTTTTTGTATACTTGCTAATTATTACAGTTAATGAGCATATTGTCCAAATATAGTGATGTTTCAATTTGATGTTCTAAAATAAATATTACATATGGTACATTATTTATAATTGCATTAGTTGGACCTTTTAATGTTGCAAGCCACATGAGTTAGGAGAAGCTATTGTATTCCTAGCCGTATAGTCTCTTATTGTGGGCCCCAGTGCTTACAGGACTGGAATGTATAGCAAAACTGCATGAAGAAGTGAGACTTGAGATAGAACCTTCGTTCAAAATATTCACCTTCTTTTTGGTCTTTTGTCTCCTTCCCACACTCAAACCCATAGAAGTTCTCGTTGGATCACTCCTGCTCCCCACTTGCAACACACAATAGGCAGGCCTTCACTCCGCCATACTAGGACTGACTCAATGCAACCCATAAATATTTTCCTTTAACTCAGATGCCAATTGCTGCTTCAATCAGGTATAGCCAAAACAGTAAAATAGGTTACGTTAAGAATGTAAGTCACATATTGCTTCAACTTTATTAAGAAACAATCCTTTTATAGCTGCTCTCACAAGAAAGATCTATGAACAGGAACAACATCCATGGGCACATCAATATAGGAATATGCCATTTTTTATAACAATCAGAAACATTCTAGTGTATTAATAATAAATATAGATATGTATGTGTGGCTTTATTTTCCCAATTTTCTTATTGCTCCCACAAAAATATAATAACTGGATCAATCAATGGTTATTTGCTAAGTGCTCAAAACTCTTCATATGCTATAACAGTATGCATAACTTAATACGTAATGAAAAGATGAGATATAAGGGGATATGTATTCAGAAGGCTTTCACGACATCATGCTCCTCATAATTAAACATTTTTCTGTTCTCGTAGCCATCATCACACCATGCAAGTTTCCAGCTTACTTGTCTGTATTCCTTACTAGACTGTAAGTTTCATGAAGTCAAGAATTGTGTCTATCAGAATCAGCTCTACATTGTAAGAAGCCAACATATCTCCTACTCAAATTTCTCCTTTTGTTCACCCACAGGACATTTTGGTTGCAACCTCTTAATTAGGAAATGTAACTTTATTCAGTTTCACAGAACAATCAAGGGAATGATACAATGATGCATGTTTGTTCATGTGGCATACCTAGGCTAAATCAGTGACCACTAATTTCAACTGAACATTAGTGTCTTTTGGGGCACCAAAATCTTTTGATTGATTTATAAGTATTTACCCATCTCATCCTGGATCTGTGATATTCAGTTTCCATATGTGCTTTCACATCTTTGTCTCTGCCATGCCCAGGCCCAATTTGTTTTCTGCTTATTATCCAGTATGCTGTTTTGGTTGTTTATCATCCTAATTCAGTTGTATATGTCCTTCTATTTGTTATTAAAATAACATGATCGAGTCTGTCATATTCACAAATGTCCAGCATATAAACATACCAAATGTTCAAGAAATAGTTTTTGACTGAGAGCATGAATGAATATGAATAAATAGATGCCTAAGGAGGCCAAACTAGAATAATTTTACATTCATTAAACACAGAACTCTAAGTCAAATTTAAGTCTAGCAACATTCTATGGATTTTCAATTTCTATTCTTTTACATGACCTTCAACTACCTTAATACTCAGAGGCCAATATATTTTTCTAGTAGAATGTCTTCCTGAAAGAAAAATAGGAGGGAAGCTGTGAATTAGAAGAGACTCGAGATTTAGATCGGGCAGGTGTGAGGGAGGAGGAGGGAATGGGTATAGACAGTGCGCACTGTCAGGAGGATGGACACACTTGTAGCTCTGACTCAGGTGGGACAAAGGCAATATATGTAACCTACACATTTGTACCCCTGTAATATTCTGAAATAAAAAACAAAAACAAAAACAAACGAAAAGATTTAGATCAACCAACATGTAGAGTTTGGGTACTGGTATGAGCAAATCAACTTTAAAAAAATATATATGAGTCATTATAGAAAATTTAAACACTGGCAAGTTGATATTAAAGGATTATTGTTATTTTTAGGCATGATAATGATATTTGGTTAATTTTTCAAATATTATTTTTTCAGAAATATATGCTGGAATGTTTACCAAAAAGAACATCTTTCTAGTTAAAAATAACATAAGATTTCCTATAACAGAAATTTAATTTAAAGAAATATTTGTATTATTAATGCTTTGAATATTCCTTTTTAAAAGTTTATTTAGAAATTTGTAAGTATATATGTATTATTTATAAACACTTAGAAATAACTAATGTTCTAAATAAACATTTACTTAGAAATACGTGTGTGTGCATATATGAGTGCATGCACATGTGTTTATGTGTGTGTGTGGTAGCCATACAAACAAAATTCTCTACTTTGTATTTTTGATAGTTACAGTAACAGTTTTGTGTTTCACAATGCTATAAAACATTTGACAAGCATCACCAGTGAATGTCCAATATTATTTAAAATTAAATATCACATACGAATGTATATAAGAAAATCAAGGGCCGGGAGCGGTGGCTCACGCCTGTAATCCTAGCACTCTGGGAGGCCGAGGCGGGTGGATCGCTCAAGGTCAGGGGTTCGAGACCAGCCTGAGCAAGAGCGAAACCCCGTCTCTACTAAAAATGGAAAGAAATTAATTGGACAACTAAAAATATATAGAAAAATTAGCCAGACATGGTGACGCATGTCTGTAGTCCCAGCTACTCAGGAGGCTGAGGCAGAAGGATTGCTCAAGCCAGGAGTTTGAGGTTGCTGTGAGCTAGGCTGATGCCACGGCACTCACTCTAGCCAGGGCAACAGTGTGAGACACTGTCTCAAAAAAAAAAAAAAAAAAAGAAAGAAAAAGAAAATCAAGATACTTGTTTATGGAAAGGAGATTAAAGCTAAAGATAAAAAGCCATTCTTCTTTGCAACATAAGCAATTCTACAATTGCAACTCATTTCTCTCTTGCCATTTACTCCTGTTCAAAACAGTATCGTCTGTCTTGCAATTATATTGATAAATTCCTCAGGCAGTCAATTTCACAAATGCTCTCTAAAGATGTGTTGGAGCTCTAAGTCACTGAAATTTAGTTTGAATTTGCATATGTGATGTTACATTGACACTTTCTTAAATGGTGGACCCTTATATTCAAATTTTTCTCATTCCAAATCTAGGTGTATCATATAATGGTAAAAATGTAGTATTTATTTTGTTCTCATTTGTTTTAAAATGATTTTATACTGCTTAAATGTGATCATGATTTTTTGCTTTAGTGTTAGTGGTGTTGAAGGAAGGATGCTTTTTTATCCACATTAATAAGCAGGGCCATTATTGGATGCCATCTTCCCATAGTGATGTTCTGACCCTGAAAAAACATACAGTCAACTCACGAATCTACGAGTGTGTAATTTTTCATTTATGTTATCCACCTTGCCAATTAAAACAGAAAAATCTTATACTTAATGAGAAAGTTCTTGTGCTTTCTGGAAAAGATGATTTAAGTTGCAATGATTTAGCCCATGCATGATTTCGTATAATAAAAAAGTTATAATCTTTACTGAGCAATTGTATAGAATTTTACATTCATAATCAATACCTTGTTTTCACTCTTATAGATAACAACATAAAGAGAATATCGATATGCATAGCAGTTGAAATAACAACTGTTTATTTACCTCCTGACTCTGTGCATTAGCAGTTTGGGCTGGCCTTAGCTGGGTGATTTTTCTACTGTCCTCAGCTAGATTTACAAGTTCAGCTAAGCCATTTTGTATGCAAAAGCAAAAGAGAGTTGACCTGCTGTTGAATAGGGCTGTCAGGATGCCTGGACTACATGTGTCCGCCATGCTAGCCTGGGCTTTTTCACATGTGGCACCACGAGCAGCAAGAGAGGGCAAACCACAACATACAAGCAGTTTTCAAGTTTCTCCTTGTTTTATGTTTGCTACTGTTATTTGAACAAAGTACATCCCATTAGGCAAGTCCAGAGTGACCATGAGAGGGCGCTACCAGACAGCTTGGATGTAAAGAGGAGAATTTACAGTTACTTTTTAAGTCAGCCACCAATGCACTTTGGGGAAACTGATACATGGATTCCTATTTTGCTGTATTTTTAAAAGTATTAATTGACTGGCAATTATAGTTGATATTGGATACCAGTTGGTGGGTTAAATAGCAACTGTTTCTGCTTTCTTATGCTGCTATATCATTAGAATTGGAAATTTAGCTCACCTCCGTGATGTTAAATATTTTATTTTGATAATACATGAACTTACTCTCAACTTTTCATTATCAGTTCATGTACTGTTTTTTGGTTCATCGATTGAGAACTCAGACATTTTTAGACATTGGCCTCAGATGGCACTATATATTATTAAATTATGTGAGTCATAAATTATGTGAGTCAAAGTCCCACAAATATAAAAGAATAATAATCTCAGCCATAAGTCTTGAACTTTATTCTAAAAGAGTAGATTGCAACTGCACCAAAACTCCAAATTTTCCTGTCGGAGCATTTTCAATGATTCATTGCACTGATTTTCTTAGTAAGCAGTTGTTATATATATAAGTATCCAAAATAATCCCTGTATGGGTCTACCTTTATTAAAATGATTATTCTGTGTTCTAAATATTTTGGAATCCCCTCCTTGGAATTATTTTCAGAATTCTGAAGTTCCACACAGGGGTAAAAAAAAAGGCATTTCTTTATCCCAGAGCCACAGACTACCTATTTCTTTTTCTGTGGTTTCTTCCCTCCGTATTTCACCTTCTGAGTTCATCCGACGCCATCTTTCTGTCTGTGACAATGCCAGAGGATCCTCAGGAAAAGGCCTCGTGGAAATGCAAGGCTTAAGTAAGCGTGTGTCCTTTCCGCCTGCTTCATCCAGATGTCCTTAATTTAGTCCCACCTTCCAGTGAGAGTCTGTTAGTTTGCAAGTAGCAGAAAAACAACCCCAACTTAAGCACAAACAAAATAAAACAAAAAGAAATTTATTGGAAGATCAAAGAAACAGCTATAAAAATCAAAGCCCTTCCTAGAACCTTAGGGTTCTAGAACTGGCTCTCAGAATTATGTACCCCTGTTTTTATCTAATTCTCTTTGTCTGTTGGCCTTTTCTCTCCTACTGCAGCCAGACTTCTCTGCTCAGCTGGGAGGAATGACTCACAGGAACACTGTGCTCATATCAATCTTAGCAATCGCTGCAGAATGAAAGATTAGAACTGAGGTTTCTTCCATCCATTACCTTTGATGACTCTGGTTCCAGAATTGAAGAAGCTTATTATCATCATTAAATACAAATCGTGAATTTTACTGCAGGTCAGATGCTGTTCTATGACTTTTCCATGATTAACCTATTTAATTCTCACAGGAACAACTAGGGACAATCCTATGAAGTAGGTGTAATTCTATCTTACACACATTTTACAGATGAACATATTGAAGAACAAAAAATTAAGTAACTTCTCCAGTCACACATCTAGTAAGTGGCAGAACCAAGGTTCAAGATGAGAAAATATGTCCATAGATGATGCTCTTTGTGAACCTGACATGGTTTGGAAATTTTGGGCAAATAATGGTTGGCTCTTTCCTAAATTTCTACATAGTCCCCCTCCCAGGAAATAGCAATTCATGTCCTAAAACAGTTCTATATTAACTAACAACTGATCCTCTTTGAAAAGATCGTGAATTTGATATACATTTATAGGTTTTTTTTTTGATACTGGACTCTGGACTCTGGACTCTAAAAGTTGTAAAACAACTTCAGGTTTATCTGGATAGCTGGAGAATAAAAGGACTAACTATAATTTTGACTGGGGAGTACGTGATCATGTAAAAAACCAAGACCTTTCAAAAAATCTTGTGTTGGATTCATCCCACCCTCATTATGATTAGACCTGTTTGTGTTTTTTGTTGTTTTTGTTTTGAGACAGGGTCTCACCCTGTTGCCCAAGCTAGAATGCAGTGGCATCAGAATAGCTCACTGCAACCTCAAACTCCTGGCTCAAGCAATCTCCCTGCCTCAGCCTCCCTAGTAGCTGGGACTGCAGAAGTGCACCACCACGCCCAGCCAGTTTTTCTATTTTTTGTAGAGATGAGGTCTCACTATGTTGCTCAGGCTGATCTCAAACTCCTGGCCTCAAGAAATCCTCCTGCCTTGGCCTTCCAAAGTGCTAGGATTACAGGTGTTATTTCTTGTTCTTTATGTGGGCATTAGTTATCAACTTTATAAAAAATAGGTATTTTACTGTAATTTTTTGAAGAAATACCACAAGTACTTTGTACTACTGGATGTAAGTAAAAAATTTATATGCAGTGAAATGACTTACAGTAATTTATATATCAGAGTTCTGTGCTGTAGAACAAACTCTTTGAATTGTGGAGCAACAGGATTCTATATCTTTTGAAATGCGGTGGTGTAGAACAAGCAAAATTTCCATAAACGAGAGTTTACATTTCTGTCAACTCCTTTTTATTTCTATTCTTTGTCATCTGATGTTCAGCTTGTTTATTTTATTTGAGCTGCACAGAACATACAAGTTCCTTGTTCTGAAAACTCTTGTTATCAGTGAAGAGGCTAGAAAGAGGCTGTGTAGGTTAATGATGCTGTCTCATTTACCTCTTGGGCTGTTTCATCAAGTCCAGGATCAATTCCTTTTTTTCCTGACCACTGTCCTTTGCAAAAAATAAAGGAAAAGCAATCTAGTAATGACTAGTTTGACACAATAAACAAAGACAAAGAAGCAAAGTCAGACCAGTCTAAGGTAAATTTTTGGCTGAAAACATTGCTTATTTGTAAACTCAAATATAGAGTTACCACCCAAATTTATATAGAATTTGTGATTAGGAATACCAGATTTGTTCACATTCAAAAGAGAACATATTTTGTGAACTAAAAATAGTCACACATATAGGTTTGTGTAAATCAAAGTTAATAAAATATGTCAAAGAGCAAGTTTTTAGAAATAAATTTACAGGTTCTTGCAGAACAGAAGTTTTTCCTATATTTTCCCATATTGTATATTGATCACTTGCAATATGCTCTGAGCTGTGTTAAATATAGGCCATGCCCTCAGGAAAAGAGGGAAAACTAATATTTATTGAATAACAGTTTTGAGCTAGAAATTGTCATTCATTCCTTCAGTTCATTTACTTTTTATGGCTGGGGATGGAGTAGTGAACTAGGTAGATGAAAGTTGTGGTTTCAAAGGGGTTACAGTCTAGTAGAAGAGGCAGACCATGATCAGGGAAACAAGATGCAACACATGTCACTTCACAATGGGGCTGTGTTCTGAGAAATGCATTGCTAGGTGATTTCGTCATCGTGTGAACATCCTGGTGTGTACTTACACAAACCTAGATGGTACAGCCTACCATATACCTAGGCTGTGTTGTGTAGCCTATCGCTCCTACATTACAAGCCTGTACAGCATGCTGCTGTACTGAATACTGTAGGCAGTTGTAACACAAGGGTAAATATTTGTGCATTTAAACAGACAAGGTGCAGTAAAAATACTGTATTATAATCTCATGCGGACACCTCATATATGTAGCTTGTCATTGACTGAAATGTCATTATGTGGCACATGACTATAATTTCAGATAATAGTAAGTGCTATGGAGAACATTTTGAAAGAGTGATGTGATGAAGATGGATCAGGAGGGGCACCCTGGGAGATAGGTAGGGGCATCTCTTAGAAGCAATTATTTGTGTTGAAACCTGAATATTGAGAAGGAAACAGCTAAGGGAAGTGTTGGGAGAAGAGTATTCTGATAAGAAAGAACAGCAATGCAAAGGCTCTGAGATCCGTACACACATCAACTCCTTGAATCCTTCCTAAGTTTCTTTCTGTAAGGCAGGTAACCTGATTTTACAAACGACAAAACTGAGAACCACAAGTAACTTATGTAAAGTCCCTTACTTAGCTAGTTAGCAGGATGCCACAACAGAAACTCAGGATTAGGTGACCACAAAACCTATTCTCTTTCTGCTATCCTTGTTGCTGCATTGGATCCAAAGCACAAATTAAACACATGTAACAGAAAGGAATTCCGAAGAAAGAGAAATTTCTGTCCCAAATGCAGGTGCTGTGTGGTCCTGGTTCTTCCACTTTCTTTCTACTAAGAAATATGCCACAAAGACTTTTATGTATCCATTGGTTTATTAGTTCATTCAATAAATGTTTTTCATAGTCTACAGTATAATTATACTATTTTTGTTAAAGGTTTGGAATACAATCCTGGAAAATAGTATGAACTATTTTCCTCAAGGAATTGAGAATGATTTTTTAGTATATTGTTTGGAAATCCTGATAGTGTAATCTGTTCTGCCAAAGGTTACATGGGAGGACGTAAAATATTAAAATCCCAAATCTTCCTGTTGGTTAGCTGAAAATTATCTCTAGCATTTAATATCTGACTTTGCATTTGGAAAGAAATAAAGTGAAACCCCTTTTTGCTCCTCTTTTGGATATGATGGGAAAGGTATAGTTGGAATCTTTCCATTGATTTGCAAAATTAAACAGTATTTTATAAGACATTGGCTTATATGTGATTTATAAGGCATTGAATTATTTTATTACTGAGACTGTCTCTGAACTCTAAGAAATTCCAAGGGAAAGGATTAAAGAGCTTTAATTCAACCTTGCCCAGATCTGCTATTTTCAGCCAATTTTTTTTCTCCTGTGCTTTCTGGCTCATTTTCTTAATGGATAGATAGGACAATGTGTAGCAAAGATGATGAAAGTACATATACTTACCTATTTCCATTAAATATGTGAATGCTTGTGTGAAAGGAAATCATGGTTATTTAAGCCATGCCTCTACTTACTATTCAGTCATAACTTTTCTCATATCAGGAGTCTAAAGAGCTAGCATCAGTAATCTGCACTTACTAAGTACTTAATATTGCTCAGTGGAAAGATAAATTCTGCTCCATATTACTCTGTTTAACTTTTTCATAGTCTATATAGCATTATAATATATTTTAATTATTATTATATACTTTCACTAAGAAGTAAGGGAGCTAGATCATGTAGGCCTTGTGGGGTAAGGAATTTGGCTTTTACTCAAAGGGGATGAGAAACTATTGGGGGATTTTTTGAGCAGCAATGCCATGATCTGACCTGTATTTGTAACAGAATGAGTCTGGCTGCTAGAACCAAGGAGATAATAACAGAGTATCAACTTGGGAGAGAGATAATAGTGTCTTTGTTTGGGGTGGTACTATATGACATAGACTAGAATACAAGTATCAAGCTGGCATGAATTTGGCTTTTTTTTTTTTTTTTACCACTATATTCCCATGATATGGTATCATTTCCAGTGAATAACAAAAACTTAGTAATGCTTGTTGTATGCATGAATGAATGGATATATGGACATTAGTTTTTCACACTGTGTCTTCTCCCCACCTGTTTATTACTTAGCTTTAAAATCTAAGCTACTTTCATGTGTTCATTGGCAATTTGTCTATCTTCTTTGGAAAACTTCTGTTCATGTCTTTTGTCTGCTTTTTGATGGAGTTTTGTTTTTTTTTCTTGATGATTTGTTTGAATTCCTTGTAGATTCTAGATATCAGTCCTTTGTTGAATGTATAGTTTGTGAATATTTTCTCCCATTCTGTAGGTTGTCTATTTGCTTTGATTGTTTCCCTAGCTGTGCAGAAGCTTTTTAATTTAATCAAGCCCATTTGTTTATTTTTGCTGTTGCTGTAATTGTCTTTGGGGTCTTAGTCATAAATTCTTTGCCTAGGCCAATATCTAGAAGAGTTTTTCCTACATTTTCATCTAGAATTCCTGTGGTTTCATGCTTTAATATGTAGCAGAATTTTATCCACCTTGAATTAATTTTTGTGAGTGGTAAGAGATAGGAGTTCTGTTTCATTCTTCTGCATGTGGCTATCCAGTTGTCCCAGCAGCATTTACTGAATAGGACTTTATTTCCCCAGTGTGAATTGTTGTCTGCATTTTCAAAGATCAGTTGGCTGTATGTGGATGGTTTTATATCTGGGTTCTCTGTTCTATTTCATTGGTCTATGTCTCTATGTCCAATACCATTCTGTTTTGGTTACTATAGCCTTGTAGTATAGTTTGAAGTCTGGTAATGTGATGCCTCTAGATTTGTTCTTTTTACTTAAGATTGCTTTGGCTATTTGGGCTCTTTTCTGCTTCCAAATGAAGTGCAGAAAAATTCTCAATATTACTAATCATCAGGGAAATGCAAATTAAAACCACAATGAGATATCACCTTACCCCTGTTAGAATGGTTTTCATTAAAAAGTCCAAAAACAATAGATGCTGACATGGATGCAGAGAGAAAGGAACACTTACATATTCCACTGTTGGTGGGATTGCAAATTAGTACAGCCTCTATGGAAAACAGTATGGACATTTCTCAAAGAACTAAAAGTAGACCTACCACTTCATTCTGCAATCCCACTACTGGGTATTTACCCAAAGAAAAGTAAGTCATTTTATCAAAAAGACACCTGCACTCTAATATTTATTGCAGCACAATTCACAGTTGCAAAGATGTAGAAACTCCCCAAGTGCCCATCAATTCATGAGTGGATTGACAAAATGTGGTATATCTATACCATGGAATAGTATTCAACTATAAAAAGGATGAATTAGTGCCTTTTGCAAAAATTTGGGTGGAACTGGGGATGATTATCCTAAGTGAAGTATCTCAATAATGGAAAAACAAGCACCACATGTACTCTCTGATAAATTGGAACTATCGGATGGGCACACACATGCATAGAGGAAAGTAAGTCATTGGAAATCAAGGGGACGGGGAACCTACCTAACAAGTAGAATGAACACTATTCGGGTGATGGACGCACTTACAGTACTGACTCAAGCATTACAAAAGCTACCCATGTAACAAAAACAATTGTACACCTTTAATATTTTGAAATCAAAAAGAAGATAAAAAAAAACTAAGCTACTTTTCTTATCCTCTCATTTTTAAAATAAAGTAAAAGAGAAAAAAAGCAAAGCAAACAAGTTTCTTCTTAAATTTATTGAATTCAACAAATTTTCTTTTAAAAATGTACTTTTATGTAATGACTTCTTCGGCATATTAAAAACATCAAATGTCAACAGAATGTTCCAAGACAGAGATGAGATTATTGCTTAGGGTCAGGGCTATACCACAGCACCACCATTTACTTTAAAATTAAAATTGCTACATAGAATTTAATTTCCTCCTCAGAAGGGCAATAACCTTTTCAATGAATCAGACTTGGCTTTTTTTTTTTTTTTTGCTTACTATAAATGGGACCATGTGACTGTAACATTACAAAGTGTCTAAATGGCAGGCTATATTAGAAATGTTTGGGGACAAAGAGCACAAGATTGTATTTAGTGTGCAGCTTTTTTGTGTGAGAAAGCAGAGAAATAAGAAGACACATACACACAATTGTTTGATATGCATAAGAAGCACTGAATAAATACAGAAGCAACTGATAAGACTGGCTGTCTGTAGAAGGCAGGAGATAAACTGGACAGATGAGGCAAATTTTTAATAGATTTTTTATATCATTTTAATGATTGATCATGAAAATTATTACCTATTTTTAATGAGTGAATGAATGAATGAATGAATGAAGGAAGGAATAAAATAGCATCTTACAAAAAGCCATGCAGAGCAGCAAGGAAGATAAGAGCTTAGGGAAATTTGAAGTGATACGTCAAGTGTTCATTTTATCGCTTTCCCAGTCCTCAGAAACTGCATTTTGGGCTGAGAATTTTCAGATGAAGTGTATACGTGTAAACACTAGTCAATAGTAACTGATCATATTTTATTCATCTTTTTTCCTGAAAGAATAAAGAAGTCTTAGTTCGTGAGAATGTTTATTCTTCAAGGGCTAGAATGGCCAGTTGAAGGAAGCTGATCTTCAATCCTTTCAGAGGCTTAAAGAAGTAAAATTCGGCTACAGAAATTGTCCTTTTATATTTCTGCTTTCAAACAAGGGTTAAAGATTCTGAGATTCTGCAACATTCCTGTCTTAGTCCTGTGTACATTGCTGTAAGGACTCCCAGGCATCTGGGCCATAGCTGGCACAGCTCCTCTTAGCAGTCATTTGAGTGTGAAGTTCCTCACTCATGCGAGACTCAGCCCGAAGCAGCATGTCTGCAAGCTATGTCTGCACACGAAATCGCCCCACTTGTTAATAACAGCTGTGAAATCTGCCCTTGTTCTCTTTAGGTAGGAAATTTCACCAATCAAAATAACACTTTGCCCTTGTGTATGGTTTTATATTTTTCAAAATATTTTCACTTGTGCCATCTCATTTTAGGAATTCATTGAAGCTGAAAGATGGAAAAAATCTAGGTGCTATGACCCATATAACAGATGGAGAAATAGATTCCAAGAGATGAAGCGACCCCTTTGTCTAAAATTCGATAGCTATTATATTTAGAAGCAGAACTAAAATCAATATTCAATTCTCCTGACTCGTAAGCCAGTGATTATCTCTTACTATTACATAGCAACCTCAGCTGTTTTCCTGGGTCTCCTCTATCTTTTTATTCTTTTTACTTTTTCTTGACCCATCCATATTAGTTTTTTTTCCTTTTATGCATTAAAAGATGGCTTTAACCAAAACTTAGTACTTATATAAGTATGATATACTACAACATATGTCAAAATTTAATAATTTCTTATTTTGGTTGATGTTTTCAAAAATTGCCCAAAAGATTGATTTTTTTTTTTTTTTACCACCAAGCAGTTGTAGTTTCATCTTCAGGTTGCCTGTCTTACGCACTGAAAAATTAAACATAAGTAGAAATGATACTTATAGTTGTTTTCCTCATCAATTCTATGATTTATACTTAAGTTGTTTCCTATCAGATTTGCCACAAATTGGAATCTTTTAAACAAGTACTCCCTTATATAAATTCTCTACCAGTGGGCAGACACCAATAAAGGCTTTGTCAAAATTCTGGTAAGAAAATGTTTCTTAAAGTCATAGCTGATATCAGACACTAACTATTCAAGTTTTCTATTCCATGTTGGAAGAAAGAAAGAAAGAAAAAAAAGCTTTTATGTCTAAATTCAATTTTAATAAAAGGGAAAGAATTATATCCAGGTCAAGTTCCAATGCAGAGAGGAATGAATCAATGAGATATTCTATCTTAGAATTCAATGCTTAGCATGCCTAACATTCAGAAACATGCTGAAAAGTTATAACAGCTTTGCACAGAGTTGCAATGGTATCACTTTGCAAAGGTGAGCATTCTCAAAGGATTCTGATTCCATTCTGACTGCTTTCCTCGCTTGACATTCATAGCCTCCACAATCACCAAAAGGGCTGCTTTGGTAACACAGCACCAAAAGACATATCCTCTAGCTATTAAAAAGAGAATGATGAAAAGTGTTACTTGGGAACATTCGAAACTTCTTTTTCTTTGATACAAGACATACTATTTTCTTCCCTCCTTAATAATCTCACTCCATGTTGGAAATATTATAGCAATTTTTCTGTATGATTTCTTACTCGAAAATGCTATGGTAGGAGTTAGAATCTGAGATTTTTTCCTGGCTCACTCTTAAATTTTTCCCCAATACCACCATTTTCTTTTTCTACAATGGGGAGAAAATTATGACTTCAACTTCCAACTACCATATGTGTATTCAGCAAAACCATTTCTCTAATTAAAAATTTGTGTAAATTAATTAGCACAGGAAATACTTTTTTAAAAAAAATTAAAACTGAAATCTTAAATAAATCTAGCAAGATCTCATTTTATCATTAAGAATATTGACTATAAAATAATTGTCATGAATAAACATATTTTTATTAAATCTTAAATAATTATAGGTATTGGTTTGTAATTTTACATTACTTGGTTCAAGGAACATCTTTCTAAACAAGATACAGGATATTTCAAATTTTCTTTCATTTTCTGCAAGACACCTGTTGTTAGTGACAGAAAGCCAGAAATTTTCTGTAAAATTAAAGTGACAAAAGTTTTTAATGTCCCAGTGACTTTATGTTTTAACATAGAAATTTTCATTGAAAAAAAGTGAGTTACATCAAAAAAATGCTTTTGTGCTACAGTTTAAATTGCAGAGAGCACAACTCTACATCTAAAGTTTTTCACTGCTTAAAAAGATTGAGAAGGACTCAATGCTGCAACAGGAGCCAACCACACAAGCAAACTCCCCTACAACTGTTATATACAGACCTTATACCTTTCACAAAAATTCATGCAAACTGGGTCAGAGACTGCTATGGTTTGAATATTTTGGTCAGAATGTATGTTGAAACTTAATTCCCAATGCTACAGTAGTAAGAGGTGTGGCTTTTAGGAGGTGATTAATTCATCAGGGCTCTGCTCTCATGAATGGGATTAGGAGCCCTTATAAAAGGGCTCAACAGAGGGCGTTTACCTCTTTCTTCCCCTGCCAACCGTTCCGCCATGTGAGGACACAGCCACAGTCCACCCTTCTGGAGATGCAGTAATAAGGCACCTTCTTGGAAGCCTTCCCAAAGACCAACCCTGCTGGTGCCTTTACCTGGCGTTTCCCAGCCTCCAAAACTGTGAGGAAAAATTTCTCTTCTTTATAAATTCCCCTGCCTCAGGTATATTGTTATAGCAGAACAAATAGACTAAGACAGACACCTAAATTTAAAATTCAAAACTATAAATTTTCTAGAGGAAAAACCAGAAGAAAACATAAACCTCAAGCTCTGGCACTGACAAGCTGTACATCCTAAGCATAGCACCACTCTAGGTCTTCTTCATCTTCTCACTTAGGGACTGAACAATTGGACTGGTTGATTGCTACAGCGCTTTCTACTCTGATTTTATGACAATGGAAAAATATACACCATTTTTTTTAAAAGAAATAACACCATATTTTAAGAGTTGTTTTTAAAAAAACTAGCAAGTTCTAGAAAGATTAATGATAAAGTGAAAAAGAAAAATAAGGTAATGAAAATGTAGTTTTCAAACAACGTGTGTCAAAGTTTGCAGTGCAATTCAGATAAAGAGAGACCAGGCCCACAGACATTTAGGTTTTTATATGATGAACAATAAACAGTGAGGCTTTATGAAGAAAAAGTATAGCCAAATATATTTTGACAAATTTATTCGATGAATCAGAAAGTGACTAAAGAGAGACATTAGGTATAAAGCATCAGCATATTAAAAACAATTTTTTTCACAAATTAAGAGTTTCTGTTTTCTTGTGAATACAGTTACTATTAGGTGGCTTGAAGTCAGGTAAAAAATTCTTATATCCAAAAATGGTAAATGTGTGCAGCTTAGAAAAGCAGCTAGGTTGGTACACCTGCCCTTACAGTGTTTGTTAATGATACAAAATTGTGAAAATGATAATCACTGAGGAGTTAACATGCCTTACAGCCATCACTACAGAATAAAAATTTATAAAAAGAACTTTGAGAACATATAATTTTGTGTATGCAAAAAATAATAAAGGGATTTTCCATGAAAAATAATAGTATTCTTTTGGAAGAATAAAATTTGAGTGACAGGTTTTTCAAAAGGTACACACAAAAAAACCACATAAATATTTCAAGTAACTACAGTTTACATTAGAGAAGTACAATACAATTATTTTAAGCTGCAAGGGATGAGGTGGGAAGTAATCATTCCAGGGATATAGTGTGAAATAAGCCATGAGGATTCTAGTGTGCGCATGATCACACCAGCTTTGCCAAATGACTAGGAAAAGTTTGGAGAAATGGGTGGACGTCGTATTATGGAGGACTTTGCATACTAGCCAAAAGCCATTTATACTTTAGCATGTGGCAAAAAAAGATGCAGAAGAGGTAAATGTGAAAAGAATTTTAGGACTATAGATGTGGTGGCTGTGTGTTAGTGCAGGAGTCAACAGATAACTTCACACTCCCAGGGATCTGGGCTGGCATCCTGACTCTGTGTGACCGTCAACACGTAAACCTCCTTAAGCCGCTGTTTCCTCATAGGATTTTATGAGAATTAAAGGATATATTTCTATAGCCACTAACCACTAGGCATAGTGCTTGGCTTGATAAACAGAAGCTTAAAAAAATGCTTTGCAAAGAAAGGATTCAAGTGGAGAAGAGGCTAGAGTTTGGGATACCGCTTGAGAAATCATTAAAATAGTTTAATGGAATGTTAGTGGAAATAAAATTACGAAATAACTTAAAGGACTAATGGACCCTTATGACTAAGTAAAGGGATGAAAAAAAACAAGGGGTAACTGCTGGCTCCAAAGTTTGGTGTTTGAGTGGCTGGAAGAATGGGGGCTGATACGATCAGAAATGTGAAATCCGGTGGGGGGCAGCAGGCGGGACACAGAGAGAATGACAAGTTCTGTTTTAAATGCATCAAGTATGAGGTGATGATGAGACTTCCAGGTAAAAATTTCTAACAAGAAATTCGGGATATAGGTTTGTAATATCCCCTCTAAACACTAGCTGCAGGCATATATCAAGGTCCTGTCCTCGGTCACGTTCCTGTGTCTGAAGTCTTCCGCTCAGTCACTTCAGCCAATTCCCCAGTTTCAGCTAGGGCCCTCCTGCTAAAGGCCTCCACACGTTACTCCCGAGAAACTTTCTCACCCAGTCTTGCCTTACACTGAACAAAAGGGAGATACATTATTAATCTAAACATGATTTTGTCTACCTCTAATCTTATGCTACTCTTCTTGAAAAAGTTTCTGCCACTCTGATGAAGCTGTTCTTTCTTTCTGTCCCAATTCAAATGCAGGGTTGGCCATGGCCTCCCACCTCATTTTAAAATGTGGTCTCCCCCTTTTCAGAGAGTTGCTTGACAGCTATTACATGTTCTCTCTTATGGGTGCCTTATCTTCTGCCATGTGTTCGATTTTTTTGTCTTATCCTCTCTTTTTTGAGTCTAACCTCCAAGAGGAGAATAGAAGTTTCCTGCTTTTCTTTCCACCCCTGCCTCACTTAATTAATTTTGCACACACTGGGTGATCAGTAAACATTTTGAAACTTCATGGACTCAGAATAACCTAAAAAACATTGGTTGCTTTAAACTTTTAAATTAAGCACCCCCAAATAACATAATATATGCTATTCTATGTTTAACAATCATGATATTTTCTTTGATGAAATGATTGAGTGTAACTGGGCATTCTGCCATACAGAAAAGGCTGTTCCTTTCTGCATTTTTTCAGAAAATGAAATTGCAGAGAAATTTATCATGACCCATAATGGTGGAGAAAACAATGAAACTTTAAAAAAAGTTTTTCAGAGGTAAGGATACAATTGTATATATTTCTCTTTTTTTTTTCCTTTAACCTAAACCACATAAAAACACCTGTGTTAAAGGCAACTTTAAAATGCCAATGCTAAAGCTGCCTATTTATTTTCCATACTACTCTGGATTTTAGGACACTCTCAGGTAGTTAGATTGTACTGCTATTGTTTTGTCCTATAGTATTGACTCGGTATATTTGGTAATATTGAATTGACATTTTTGACAAATTTTCAAAATTTGTATTGTTTGCATGAAATTTGGACTATTATTTAAAATGAGCCATGTTTAACTAGAAGAAAGTAAAGAGAAAGGAAAAGTTGATGTTTTAATGTAGTTTGTCCTTTTGAGATTGAAATGAAAGAATAGGGTAGGTGGGCAGGTTGGGGTGAATGGAGAGAGAAAAGAAAGAAGGGGAAGATGACAGTGACAGCTAACATACTGTGATAGCATTGGTATACTTACGAATGCCTGGCAGGATAGCGCTGTTAACCCCATACCTGCCTCACCTAAGACCACACAACTTATAAGTGACAAAGCTGTGATTCAACTAAGCAAAACTTAAGAAGCAGCTTCTTTTCAGAAGAGTAGAGGACAACAGAAGATTGCGAATAGGAATTATCTTTCTAGTCTTGTAGTTTGATAATGCTTACAGCCTGCTGAGTCCTCTCTCAAGTTAGAAAACTTAAAAAAAAAAAAAAAAGAGAGAGAGAGAGAGAGCCAGGAAAAGAAAAAGCATAAACACTAAAAAAACCCCAAAACTCTGCATTTCTCTCAATTGACACAAGAATTATAGAGGCTATCATTATCAAGAAACTCTGAAATAGGAATTGGAGGGCATAATTTTAGTTTTCACTCTGTCGGTTTCCACCTGAATATTTTTATGAACCTGAGCAAAGTAATTTGTCTTTAGAGCTTACGTTTTCTAATTTGTAAAATGGAGTGTAATTATATATTTGAGACTCAATATGATGGTGTTTTAAGGTAATGAAATTGAAAATGGAGTTCATTTAAATTTCATAAAAGTTGTGAAAAGGCTGGGAATCACGATACTAAATGTTAACTGTTTCTACAGCAATCAAACTGCTTTGGAACATTATCAGCATTGTGAAACCCACAATGATGCCAGGACCATTTGATGCTCAAACTTGTCCTGACATTACATTAAAAAAAATTTTAATCCAGCATCAAAAAATAATTGAAAGCAATTTCATATTTATATTGGTTTCTCTTAAAAGGTCACAGTGGTTCCATTCATAGCATGCAACTAAACTTACTGAATTTCTCTTTTTCATCCCTCGTCACTCTCCATCTCCATTGAGATCACAGGCATTTCATCAAAAGATAAGAATTCTTTCTCTACTTCCAGTTTCTGAAAATTCTATCAATCTCAGTTCACAAATGTTCTTTATCCTCCTCAATCCATTCTATCTTCCCCTTTCTCATATCAATTTTTATCTTTTTCTTTAGTGAGTACTGTGACCCTCTTGCCTTTAGTGAATGCCAGTAGCTCACTTCTACCTTATTTGAAATTTTCATTAAAATCTAGTAATCACACAGGATCCATCTTAGTGATCTTAGTGAGTTCATAGCAGCAGAAGGTTATGGATACTGACAGATTAAAATCTTTCTCCTCAACACAATTACTATATGTAAAAAACTGCCTAAGTATAGTGGGAGATAGAAAAAAAAAACTGAACTAAAGAGAACAATCGATTGTAAGATCTGACCCCATTCTTAAGGAATACTTTCTAAGTAAACTCTAAAACCACTCAGGAGCTATATTGTCCATTAGAGCAGGCAAGTGAGTATGGTCATGCACT
The DNA here is from genome assembly GCA_963575035.1 of Avahi laniger. Taxonomy (NCBI): domain Eukaryota; kingdom Metazoa; phylum Chordata; class Mammalia; order Primates; family Indriidae; genus Avahi; species Avahi laniger. The sequence goes on along the minus strand of CAUYSK010116842.1, from coordinate 111 downwards.
GTGTTTTTTCGTTAATTATTTATGCTTTCTACTACAATTTTATTCCACCAAAGGACAGATAGGCTAAAAAATGTGCCGTGTATGACTGTGGTATAGGTATTAACATGAAAC
>CAUYSK010116838.1:0-35058 GCA_963575035.1 Avahi laniger | reverse complement strand
ACAAGAAAAAAATTATAAGGAAATAAAAAAGAATGTAGTATACTAGTCCAACTGATATTTGTAACAGCTCCCTTTGATGTAAGAATGAACTGTGAGTCCTATTTTTCCTTTGGGGTATGATTCTATTTTTAAAACTGTTTGATATATAATTTTTGAAGCTAGGTGGCCTAGAAGTTACTCACCAACATTTATGTCAGAGACTTGAGTCCAGAGGAAAATGAGAATGCCTTTCCCTGATGGGGTCATCCTGACAGTCCAAGGCTGAGTCTCCATGGCTGGAGGGAAATTGGAAACCGGAAGGGCTATTTGTCATCTGACCAAGCCCCGGGTCATAGCATCTCCTCGCCAGCTCCACTTTGCCCTGCCCTGTCAACCTTTGTCCTAGCAGCCCTGGCTGTCCGCACTTGATAGCTTACAAAACTCTTTTACATACACCCCCATTTGGCATCAGCACGACCCTACGAGGCTGGCAGAGCAGGTAGCATTAGCCTTTCTTCAAAGACAAGGAAGCTAAAGTGTCGAGAGCTTAAGGGACTTGATCAAGGTGACAGAAACAGCCATATCTTGTATCAAGGTTTCTAACTCAAAGTCCACTGTGTTTTCTAGAAGGCCATGTGGCTACTTGTGTTTTATTCTTTACGGTCTTATCCCCTTGCCAGGGAAAGCCTTCATTTCTCCTATGACTCTGGAGTTAGCATTCAAATAATACAGGGGCATCTTGCAAATTGGCGAGGCCTTGGCCTGGGTTACTTGGCTTCTGGCTACAAGTCGTGCAGTTCTCCAAAGCCAACAGCATTGGTAACTGGTCACCCTCCACCATGCCTCCTTTATCTGCGTGAACACCTATAGGATTCTGGGAAAAGAGAGATGGAGAGCTTCAGGCAGATAATTCTCTGTGACCACTGGATGTCAGTACTGATCTATGCTTGATAGCTGTATCGCTGCCCAGGCCAGCCACAACCCTGAGCACAGGGTTTAAAATGGGGTAGGTACTCCATTTTGGTACATTGACCAAAAACAAAGTATACAGTGACTATATATTTTAATCAAACAGCTGGGTTTCCCTGGCCCCATCTCTGACAGGCTGCTGTTCTTGGATTCCTCTAAATTGCTTTGATCTAGTTGTTTTGGACCTGATCTCGCAAGGGTTAGAGAAGAATCAGCCTTGCAAACATAGGCTTAGATCATCTCTGTTGCCTGACTAATTCGCTTTCCAAGGAGAGCACAACTTCAGGTGTATCAAAGTATCATAAAGCAAAGAATTTAAGTGGTTGCCTTTGAGATGGGGAAAATTGGAAGGGGGGAGTCTTGTAGAACTATGCAATTCATTAAACTACGGGACTGTGTAGCTTGAATAAAAATAGAAACAAAAAAGTGTCATAAAGCAACCACTAAATGTGGAAGGACAAGAAAGAAGAGAAATAAGGATGGATTTATGGACTGGGCATGTCGGCTTTGGGTGTTAGAGTTTTGGGGACCCTGGACTAGAAGCTTTCCGTGTATTCAGTCATCCACTCCTCTTTTAGCCCCACGGCAACCCCACGAGGTACCACGAGATGAGGAAACTGAGCGTTAGAGAGGTTGAGGCTGAGAAGCCTGTGAGAGGCGGAACTGGGCATCTAATGTGGCCTTTCTGATTCCAGAACTCACGCTCCTAACCACTCTGTTATCCTCCACCTCCACCCACACAGTCTCAGTGACTTGTTCGAGATCACATAATGTCTGGGGACATGCAAGTGGATTCTTTAAGCCTCAGTTTCCTTGTCTGTGAAATGGAGATAATAATGGTCCCTACCTCGTAGAGTTATTGTGAATATGAGCGAGTCAGCATATGTAAAGTATTAACAGTGTCTAATACACACTAAGCTCTCAATAAATATTAGCTATTGTTATTAGTAGATTGTCAAGGCCGCCTGATGTTTGACTGATTTAAAGGGGTGGAAGATGATAGAAACTAAGGGACACAAGTGAACCAGATGTCAGCATTAGGAAGTTATTTTTTAAATTAGGAAATATTTCAGACATACAGAAAGGCATAAAGAGTGATTTGCTAAACATTCATGTTCCTACCATCCAATTGATTTAAAAAATCACAGATATATTTGAAGTCTTTTCCAGACCCCTCCCCTGCCCCCAAGGCGAATCTTGAAGGTGATGCTCATCTTTCCGAGGAACGTTTTGATGCTGTTCCTACACATGCGCGAATCTCTGGGTAACACACTGTCTTTTGCATGTTTTAAAACTTTATGTAAATGACATCGTGTCATTTACATAAAGTGTAACATTAAGTGTAGCATTCTTCTGTTTTTTCATTCAATACAATGTTTGACTTCAAATGTGAGATTTGCCTGTGTTTTTACCTGCAGCTTTGATTCATTTATGTCCCTGCAGTTCGAGGCTGAAAATCCTGCTCTCAAAGTATAAGAAGAAGTATAAGGAGAGACACTCTTTGCGATTGAACTGCTTGCCCCCGACTTCTTTCTAGCCATCCTCATCTTCTGGAGAGGTAGTGTAGTCCAGTGGGTAAAGCCTCTGGAGCCATAGTCTATGGTTTTGAGTCCCAAGTCTGCCACTTGCTAGCTGGGAAACCTTGGGTAAGCTACTTAACCTCTCTGTGACTCATCTGTAATAAGAGAACAATAATTTCTCATACTTACTTCATAGGGTTGTTTGTAGAACACTGGTGCAGGAGCTGTTTGCAGGGTGGTATAGGCAGGGTTCACTGTTACTCTTTCACTTGGCTTGTTTCTAAGCAGATGATAAGGAACACGGCTCCATGAAGCATGGTCCCAACCACTAGGGCCTGATCCCAGCCACACAGGAAGGGCAGCTGTGCAGCCTGGGATTTGCCACATTTGCAAGGCTGGGAAGCTGACACCTGGAAAGCTGATCGTTCTGGTTGTTCTGTTCAATGTTCTGCCAGTGGCTCCTGGCACAGCTGTGAAGAGATGGCTTCGGGTGTCTCATCCATCACCGCCTTTGACCTACCCAGCTCCCTCAATGCCATCCTTCTCGCTGCATTGCACAGAAGGGGAAATAAGCTCAGAGATATGAGGGGACCTGCTAATCACAAGGGACATCCTGAGACTTGAACCTAAATCTCATTCCCAATCCTGGGGCCTTTAGCCATGCAGTGGGCCTCCCCAGCCTTGACCGGTCATTTGCAGCCTATTGTTTTTCTGCTTGAGGGCAGGGGAGGGACCCTGAGGCTCAGAAAGGAACAGAAGCAGTTTTCAGGGCCACTGACCCTGCAGAAGGTATCATCTACCACTGGCCTTGTGCCCTTGACAATCAGATTGTAGAGAGCTGTTTTAGACCTAGAGGATGTTTTGTGGCTTTTTTTTTCTCTGTCTTTCCTTGAGCAGTTAAAATGTATTTTTCAAATTCCCTAATAAGCTGGATGGGAATTAGGGCAATCCGTGAGTGGGGGAGGGATGCGCGTGGAGGCAGGGGGTGGCCAGTGAGCATGACTTTCACCCATCCAATATACAAGTTTTGGCTTGCCCCACCCTGAAACGGAGTTTTCACGGAATAAAATATGTCAAGGTAGACAGAGTCTCTCCTTATGAGAAGTCATATGACTATTCTTGCATGCAGTTATTTGCTTTTAAAATAATTTATAATGGCAGAGCTCACTGCCATAATCAGTTTCTGTTTCCATTATAAATCCAATTTGGAAGGGCGATGATGTCTGCCGTTTCATCTTCCTCAGGGCTTAAACTTTATATTTTTTCTTAAAAAAAAAAAAAAATGGAAGCAGCTTGTGTGTATGTTTAAAGAAACCAAAAGCCTGGGCTTTCGGAAGATAGTTTAGCAATAGGAATTTAGGCAGGAACAAGGGTTAACAAACAGGTGTTGACTCCCATGTCAACTTCGATCAGTCAGCAGTGGGTGGCTCCAGGGCTGCGTGGAGAAAGATCCAGCAGCAGTGGAAAAGAGCTGTGATCGATTAGCGATGTCTGTCAAGCACCTCTGCGGGTGGGAGGGGAGAATGGTTGAAGGGACCCGCAAACATTCATCTATAAACTAGAGCAAGCATGGTAAGTTTTCCCCTAAGAGGAGCTCCTTACCTCTTTACAGCATTTGATAGTTTCAAAAGCATTTTTCATGTGCTTTATTTCCATTTAACCATTACATCAACTGGGTGAACTCAGCAGGGTTAATTTGTCCTCATAATAGTCAATTTGTATGTTAAATGTTTATTGAGCAATTACTGTGCTGGGCTGTGGAGACAATCTCTAACCATGACCGCCACGACTTCCTCCCCTTCCTGTTCACGCTTGCTGCCCCTCACATCAGGAAGTGAAGTCTAGTTCCCTTCCCCTTAAGTCGAGACTGTTCTTTGTGACTTTCTTGACCAACAGGGTGCAGCTGAAGTGATGTTCTGGGACGTCCAATGCAAGGTCTTAAGAAACCTTTCAGTTTCAGCCTAGGTCTTCTTGAAATGTTTGCTTTTGGAGCCCTGATCTGCCACATAAGAAATATGACCACCCTTCTGGAAGGACCATGTGGAAAGGCTGTGAGGCTAGAGAGGGGTGGAGCCCAGCCCTTCAGCTCCCCGGCGAAGGCGTCAGTTATGAAAGAAGCCATCTTGGACCCAACAGCTGAGCCTAGTTGCCTGCTGAACCCCACTGAGTCACCCCAGCTGAGGCTGTACGGACAGAAGAATCACCAAGCTGGCTCCTGCTGAAATTCCCAGTTCCCAGAATTGTGAGGTGAAAAGGTTGTTATTAGAAGTGACTAAGATTTGGGATTTTTTTTATACAGCAATGTTATGCAGCAATATTATGTTATGTAACCAGAACATTTGACACTGGGCTTTCAGGGACGAGTAAGATCCAGTTTCAATCCATGGAGAACTCCAAGTCTCTGGGGAAAGATGGACCTGTGAATGAACAAATCATAATTTAGGGAAACCAAAAATGTGCAAGAAAAGGTGGTAGTCCAGAGGGAAGATGGGTAACTCTATGCTAAAGGGACAGGGAAGGCTTCCTGAAGGGGGTAATGTCTGTGAGTCCTCTGGTCCCATTGCTCTTGGGATGCATGGGCCGTGAAAAGTCATTTTTTTCTGGGAATATCCCTAATATGAGAGAAGGGTCCTCCATTGCCAAGTCTACATTGGGTGACTGTTTTCCTGGCCAAGCTGATAGACCTAGGAGTGGACGAGTACTCAAGGTGGGCCAATCAAATTTCCTCTCCCAGTAAACTGAAACTTGGAATGGAGAGTCTCAGAGGCTGGGCATCACTGGAACTAAATCATGGTGATTGCAGCTCTTGAGCAGGGTCTCTTAACCTTGGCACTGTAGACATTGGGCTGGTTGATTCTTTGCTAGGGTGGAGGGAGCTGTCCTGTGCATGGTAGAATGTTTGGCAGGATCTTCGGCCTCCACCCAGTAGAGGTCTGTAGCATGACACCCCAGTCATGACAATCAAAGATGTCTCCAGACATTGCCAAATGTCCCCTGGAGGGCAGAATCATCCCCAGTTGAGAACCACTTTTCTAGAGTGACAGCCCCCAAGTTCATATGTAGCCCTAGCCCTGTCCTTACTGAGAAATGATAGTTAGGCTGGGCATGGTGGCTCATGCCTCTAATCTAGCTCTTTGGGAGGCCAAGGTGGGAGGATCACTTGAGGCCAGGAGTTTGAGACCATCCTGCGCAACATAGCGAGACCCAGTCTGTACAAAAAATTAAAAAATTAGCCGGACGTGGTGGCACACACCTGTAGTCCCAGCTTCTTGGGAGACTGAGACAGGAAGGTCACTTGAGCTCAGGAGTTTGAGGTTGTGCTGAGCTATGATGAAGCCCCTGCACTCCAGCCTTAACAAGAGAACGACACGCTGTCACAAAAAAAAAAAAAAAAAAAAAAAAGAAAAAGAAGAAAAAGAAAAGAAAAGAAAAGAAATGGTAGTTAATATATATGCCTCTTGTACCTGTGAGATATCCCAGAGTCAGTTTCTGTGTCTTGCAACCAAAAGAATCCTAGTGCACACAGTATTGATGGTTGGAATGGAGTTTGTCACACGGATGGGCTTGGGGGACATCTGACCTGCAGGAGCTGTTTGAGGGGAGGCAGGAAACAGCACCAGGGAGCTGCTGGGTGTGAGAGTTGGGGACTTTAGAGGATGATGTTCTGATAGAAATATTTCTCCTTGCTGAAGAACCAGTTGCTTCTAGATTTTACCCTTATCTATGTTTCACAGTCAAACTAAAACGAGGAACTGAAGACATTTAAAAAAAATCATGCTGTGTCTCATGTATCTTCTCAGTGTGAGGCAAAAGTCGAGTCCTTTAGGCTTGAAGTGGTTGGATAAAAGTGTCCCATTGTCCCCTTGGCTCTGAGTGCATGTGTTTAAGTGTGTGAATGAGGATGTTCTGGGTAGCAGAGAACAGAGACCAAGTCAGATGATCTGCAGTCACGGGGTACACTGAGAGGTGCCCCCCGCTCCTGTGAGCAGCTGTGCCACGGCCACCTTGTCCTTTCCTTTGGAAACTCAGCCCCTCTCAGCTTCGGTTTCCACTGCTCTTGCTACTTCCCAGTAGCACATTTTCTGCAAGTCTCAAGTTCAAGTTCTCCAGGAGAGAGTCTGGTGGGTCTCGGTTCTGATCTAGGACAGAGCTTTGGCTCCTGGCCAACTATAAAGCACTGCCTCTGGGGGAGGTGCCCATGCTCAGTTAAGCCAGGTACAAAGCATGGCGGATGCTTTGTGAAAAGGGGGTCTCAGAAGAGGCTTGTGAGGAAGCAGGACCTCCAAGCCGTCCCAGAAAGGGAGCTGTCCTTGGCAGGCACCATCAAGTGGAGTTAGGGGCCAGCACTACTAGTGTCCCTTGCAAATTACAGGCTGTGGCTCTGGACCCAGAATTCCAACCAATTGGCCAAATTCAGTAGCCCCAGACAAGGTGCTACTCCCAGGGGAGGCCACTTCTCAGGAGTTAGCCTCCGGGAATAAATTCCCTTGGGAAACTCTGCAGGCAGCTTAAACCTCAAGAAAACCACTCATTAGGAGCTTGGGGAGCTGTTAATTGCCCTGTCCAGCCAAGACGCAGCGCCGCTGCGCCAGCCTGCTGAAAAATAATGAAGTCCCTAGAAGTTCCAGCTCCGTCCCTGTCTGTCCAGGTTCCCTCCTGTTTCCTCTTCCTCCTCTCACCCCAGACACTGTGCTCCCGCTGCTGCCCCGCTGCCCAGAGACCTGGCCGCCGTGTTCAAACAGAACTGCTCCCCCAGGGACCCAGCGCCCGGGCAATCCTATTCTCAGAAAGAACACTTGGGAAAACAGAACCCGGCAAAGGCTTGTTTTGCTGAATTGTAAGTAAATTCATCTGAAAGTTATGTCTGCAAAGCTATAAGGATTAAATCACATAGAACTACTACTCATCTCTTTCTTAGAAAAATGTGAAAGCTCAAGAAATTCATCCAGTCTGGGCCAGGCTGTGACTTCCGGTTGCCATGGCAACGCCCACGTCCTCTTGTCTCTTGGTCCTGCGCTGGAGCAGGCCAGTCTCAGGCTGGAGGACGGTGGGGTGGCGCAGAGAGACCACTGGAGGGGGCGCTGGGAGGCCTGTGTTCTAGTCCCGGGTCCGATGCTAACCAGCCCCTCTGAGCTTCTGGACCAGGGGTGTTGAACTAGTCGATTTCAAATGTCTTTTCTAGAAGGAACATTCCACAGTAATTACCTGAGTTTAGGGGGCCTTAGACTCTTTGAAGGGGATCTAGCATGTGAAACCACTTGGTACTAGGGGGCATTCTCCCCAAGAGTGGGTTAAGGTGGGAAGCAGGCGCCCCAGCTCACTGAGAAAGTGGGAGCGGGAGTGGGCGGAGGCCGTGTCTCTGCTCTCGGCCACCAGGGGGCAGCACCTAACCTCTGCTCAGACATCTGGTTCTCTCTCTTGGGACTTAGAATTTGGAGAGTGGTGCAAAGAGATGATCTCAGGTAGAGGTTATTCAGGGTGGCAGCAGCTGAGCTGCCAATGCAGTGGCTGGGGTGGGGAGTGCCCGGCGGTGCCAACAGTGTTGTCTCAATCCAGTTTTCCCTGTGGCATGAACGTGACTATGTTCTCATCGTTAATTTCCATGATCATGTGTCTTTTTTCTGCTGCTCGTTCAATTTTGTAAGGGACTTAAGACGTTCAGTAGGGATTTCGTGTTTTCCCTTTAATCGGCCAGAGCTGATTTCTATTGTTTGAAACCAGGAACCCCTACCAGAACCTTGGTAACCAGGAACCCCTACCAAACCCTCAGTTTGCTATTTATGACTGAAGCCATTTTAAGGTCTTACCTAATCCCAAAGGTTTCAAGGAGGATACTGGTATCAGTGATACCTCACCCAAGGGTGCTATATCGGCATCACCTTGCCTGCCAGTTCTGCACCACTGGCAGTGGCTGCCTGGGGCACTGTGTTGAGGAGGATTCTGAAGCCCGAACTCATTAGCAATGTCTGTTAATGGGCAGACAGTTGAGACTGGCAGTGCCTGAACTCAAAGGTGGACTGGCAGGGGGCTGGGGAGATATGTTTTGTGGGGATGGTGATAGTGGGGTAATCCAAAGCCTCTCAACTCTGCTGCCTCTGTGAAAGGAAGCTGAACTCCTTCTGCTACCATCCTCTAGTAGGACTGCCTCTCTGACAAACCAAAGATGAGATCAGCCTCCCTTATGGGACCTGGCAGAGAGAGACCCAGTGTGGGCTGTTCCAATGACTGCAGCTGCAAAGCCTGAGGGACCAGCTTATGGAGTCAGAGCGCCAAAGCTGTCAGGGCTCTTAGAGGCCATTCACTCCCAATGCTCCCATTTCACAGGTGGGGAGACTGAGGCCCAGAGAGAAGGATGACTTGTCTGCGGCTTTGCAGTCAATTTAGCGACAGTTTGGGGTTTCACTGCGTCACTCGATATCTTTCCCAGCCGTTGTTCTCATCTGCCACGGCCCCCACCTCAGCACCTCTGGCCTAAACCACACTCCAGTCTCTTGGTGGGTCTCCTGCCTCCAAAGCAGATTTGGCTACAGAGCCCCAATTCTATTCCAGAATGTGCTGAGCCTCACTTTCCAAAAAATCTTCATGACAACCCCATGAGTGGGACAGTGTTATCACCATTTTACAGATTAGGAAAGTGAGCCTCAGTAAATGAAGAGTTTACCAAAGGATGCAGGGATGCAGAAGGAGGATTTGAACTTGGGCCTCCAGTTCCAAGTGCAGCGCCTATTGTGGTTGCCTTGAAACAGTTGCTGAATGGATTTATGAAAGATTGTGTTATGTCGGTTCTTTCTTTTGGATCACACGGCTGTTCCTGAATAAGAGTTTTTCGTCAGCCTCTGGCCTGGCTCGCTACTCACAGAGTGAAGCGTTGCTGAGCTCACCCTGATCTCTGGGCTTCTCTGAGAGCTTTTGGGGCCCCGGTCTCCCAGTGGGCACCTGAGGGTGAGGGAAAAACCCTGTTTCAAAAAAGGGTTAAGAAAACAAATCCGGGTCATACACAACACTGGGCCTGGTACCTGATAATAGGTACGCATTCTGATAGGCTGGGTTAGTCCGAGCTCTAAGTCAGAGCTGGGGGCGGGGTGGGCCGGCCTACATTGCCCCGGCTGCCCCGCCCCCGGGGGTGCAGTGTGGCCCCCTCTGGGCTGCTTCCCCTCCTGGGTGGCATCCCTCCCTGGGCGCCTTTGTTTGTCTACTTGTTTTCATGTTCATTTTTGGTCTCTTTCCACTTGCCCAAAGTAAGTTCCAAGGGAGGACCTTGTCTGTTTTCCTCTGTACCAGTGCTAGACTCGGGAGTAGCTGCTCAGTGAATGATTGCTGAGTAGGTGGATGGATGGATAGAATGGAGGGACGAAGAAAAGAGTTTCTAGTTAAAGTCCTGGAATGAGATATTCTGCACTGGTATAACATCTGGTTATTCCGCTCAAGTGGCAATTTATGTTCTACTGAGCTGAACGACTGAGCCCAAACAGGGCAAATCCAGAAGCACGGGGCGTCTAAGTGCTTACCGAAGGCTCTGTGATAAAGGCCCTCCCTGCACCCTTCCCCTAGGCTGCTCTAATTGACCTTGAATGAGGTGGTGTTTACAGCTGCGCCTTAGCAGCCATTGATCTTGAACTGGTTAAGCAAGCATTTTGCAAAGGAGAACCACAGGAACAGGGACAAAGAACCCATGTACTGAGGGCTTCACACCACCCATTCACCCCTTCTGCTCCACACATACAGTGTGTGTGCACTTTCAAAAAATAAACAAACAAGTAATGAATTACTATAGAGAGAGAAGAGGAAATGGGTCCAACTTTCTCCCAGCAGGAGGACAAATTGGCTGCCCAGGGCCCTGAAAGGGCATTCCCAGCCCTCATTAATTTTAACTGGGGGGGCCCTTGTCCAATTCCCCCGAGAGCAGGCAGCCCATCAGGGCTCGATGAGTTGGGACTTTGTCAGAGATTGTAAACTCTCTGGATCCGCTTTTTTTTGTTGTTGTTTTTGTGGCAGTTCCAGCACTTGGCAGGGCCCCCGGAAAGACCAGAAAACTCGGGTTCTCTTGGCTCTGCCTGGCTGCGCTCGACTGGTCAAGGCGCTCCTGGGCCTCAGATCACTCATCTGGAAAATGAAGGGCTTGGACAGGAACAGCGGTTTCCAAACCTTTTATTTTTTGCGCTGGAATCTATTCTTTAAACAAAGCCTAACTGGGCCACCTCTCCCCCTGTAAATACGTTAAAAACAAAGTTGGGGAAAAAGTGGGGTGGGGAGAGGTGGCATGGTCTCCGACTCCTCCCACCCAACCTCTAGTCTGAGAGGGGCTCCATGGGACCCCTCAGCTCCCGCAGAACACCATTTAAAAACCACATCCGGGCCTCATCCAGCTCCAACTGGAGTTGCTCCTCATCAAAGGAGCCTAATGCTTACGGCAGTTGGGAATTGTGTACAGCTGCTGATAATAGGAATCTGACAAATAGGGGCTTAAGCACATTAGGGGGTTATTTATTTATTCATTTTTTATTTGATAACTAGAAATGCAAAGGTAGGCAGTCCAGGGCTGGGGTGGCAGCTCCACAGCATCGTCTAGAAGAGACCCGGCTCCTCTTCTCTTTCCGTCCCATCATACTGAGCACGTGATTGCCATTCTCAAATTGGGCTCATGATCAAAATATGGCTGCTGAAGCTCCAGACATCGCATTCATATCTGAAATAAAGAAAAGGAGGAAGGGGAGAAAGGCAGACAGGCACATGGCAATTTGTTCTTCTCCCTTTAAAACACTTTTCTGGGAGCACTACTCATGACTCCAGCTGATGTCTCCTTGGCAAGAACTGTGTCATGTGACTACTTCTGGCTGCAAGGAAAGGCAGAAAAAGTTATCGTTATTATTTTTTAAACTGGGGTATATTGGCATTCAGCATAAAACCAGGGTTCTTCTAATAATAATGATGAAAAGAGTGGATCCTGGGTAGACCCCAGGAAAAAACCACTACAACAAGCTAACATCTATTGGGCAGTTCCCAAGTACCAGGCGCCATGCTGAGAACTTTCCATGCATTATTTCATTTCGTTTTCATAACTTCCCTGTGAGATAAACACTCATCTTTCCCATTTTACAGCTGGAGACGCTGAGGCACGGAGAGGTGAAGTAACTTGGCCAAGATTCCACAAGTAAGTGATGAAGCCAGGGTTTTAACTCAGATGTTCAGATGCCAGAGCCCAAATCCTTAACCACCGGATTACATCTTTATCATGAAGACCGTACAGTAAATCACATGCAAGACCTCTCAGAGCTGTTGCAGCATCTTTAAGAGAAAGAAGGCTACAAGGCACTCCAGTCTCCGTGTCGTCTTCCTCCAGGTAATGAAGGCCGCGTGACAGGCTGAAGGGGCCGTGATGCGTTTACCAGGAGGTAAGCATTTCAGATACGGTTTGGAGGGATTTCAGGGGAGACATTTTCAGGGACTTGCAGGAATGATTTATGAAGAAAGATGAAAAAAGCTAAATATACAGGGTCTGGCACGGTATGAAAAGAGTAAGAAAGGGAGAGAGGAAGGCCGCACAAAATAAAACACGCAGACAGCCCCGAGTGTTCCAGAAATCGAGGCAGGGCTGCAGCAACATGAGGCAAAGCGGGTCACGGCTCGCGTCCAGTCGAGAAAGGAAAAATAGCAAGCCCTGGGCTCTCTCCATCAGATGTTTCTGGAGCCCGGGCTGGCTCTGCCATCAGCTCAGGGGTGGGAGGTGGGGGTGGCTTCTGCCTTCAAGCACTTGGGAGCGGAGAGGCTAGCTCAGGGCTAGAGCCCTTCGGGAATACTTGCAGATAGAGTTCAGGAGGGACCGTGGTCTCCCGGGGGAAGGAAGCTTTATATTTACAGACCACTTTGGCAATTTTTCCTCTTCTAGGCATCACGATATTATCCCCATTGTGCAGATGAGAAAACTGAGGCAGAGCTGGCTCAAGTGACTTTAGGATCAGGTGGCATCACACTGCTCCAGTCAGTGGCAGAGCCAGGAACGGGGACAGCGGTGTTTCTACTGCTCACGTTTTCAAAAGCAAGATCTTCGCTCGGCACAGTAGCTGACACATAGTAGATGTACAATAAACGTCGTCGCTCTATGTAACGTAGCTTATGGCTGAAGCCATGAACATATCCCCTTGTCCATCAGGATTTCTCTTCAGGGAAGTTCTGCTTTGGTGCCAGCTCATTCATCAGGAGAAATGTTTACCAGTATTACCGGAAACTGGGATTATCTTCCCCTATGAGCAAGGAGTGATGCAAACTGAATTCTCATGAACCAACATGAATCAGACAGCTACTCACCTGGGATTTTATTTTCTAATTCAGTCTTTTTTGGCCTGGGTACCTTTCTGGGGTGTTGGTAACATTCTGTATCTTGATCCATTGTGAAAATTGATTGAGCTTTGTTATTTGCATACTTTCTATTGACATATATGGAACATACTGAAAGGTTCTTTTTAAAAAAATTAGTGATATCTTTGATAATTTAAGGTCCTAAATTGGCATTCTGTTTAAAACTGGGATGTGGCAGAGACTACAAGGTGTCTCCCAATTTCACTTTCTCTTTCCTCTTTAGAAGAAAAGGCCTGATTTTTAACTGGGCACACAGCCAAGTTGGAATAAACATTACATCTTCCAGCTTCTCTTGCAACCAGTATGGCCTTGTGACTAAGTTCTGGCCAATGGGATATAAAGGAAGCATAGTGTGCAGCTTTCCAGAAGTCACCTCAAGGCAGGTGACGTGCTCTTTTTTCCTTCCTTTCTCCTTTTTGATGGCTTGAAAGTAGATAAGATGGCTGGATTGTGGCAGCTATCTTGGTCCAGGAGGTCGGAACGATGCTGTAACAGCAGCTTGAAGGTGGCTGCTCCTCGAGTACCACGGAGCTCCTCCAGCAGCCCCGAACTGCTTCCCCGCAGGTCTCTTTTTATGAGAGTAAATAAACTTCTATCTCACTGAAGCAGCTATTTTGGGTTTTCTATTATTCGTAGCCAAACCTAATCCCAATTGATATGTATGATGGACATCAAATTCAGCTTATTTAGAGGAGAGGGAGAAGAGAGTGTGATTCGTTTCAACCTTATTGTTTTTTTAGCTGAGTGTATCTGTATTAATAGCACACAGATGCTATTAATAATTATATTGCATGCCAATATGGAAGCATCACATATTAAATCTTTCAAAACGGCACTGGTAGAAACTGTCAGAGCAAGACCATGAGTCATGCCGAAAAGAGAACCAAATGGGGGCAACTTTTGGCTTCACCCCCCTAGGCTCTGCCCCCAGATTAGCTTTGGAGTGAGGATCTGAGTGCAGTCTTGGAATAAGCCCCGTGGACAGAAGAAACAAGACAAGACTTGAAGAAACAAGGGTGGATTCAGCCTGTGGGTACCAAAGCCACTGTTTGGAGGCAAGAAGGGAAGTGGGAAGAACCCAAGGGCTGGACACCCCTTCTTCCCCCCGCCACTGCCAAGACCCAGGGGCTCTCCCTGCAAACAAGTCATGGAGGGCTCTCTAGACGATCTACCTTTCCCTATTCCCTGTGCTCCACCAATCCCCACCTTCATTTTAAAGAAAAAGAAGTATTTCAAAGAATACATTTTCATTGCAACCAGTTCAGCCGGATGTGATTAAAAAAAAAAGACGGAACTCACTTCCTGAGATCTAATCCTACCCCTTGGAGCCAGCCACAGTGAGCGCAAAGGCTGTTGGCAAGGCCAGGTTAAAGGCTGGAACCCCAGTGAGACCAGGCAGGTGTCTTCAGCCACCAGTGTCCTCTGCTCGGATCTGCCCTCAAATGCTGCAGGCTGCACTGGCTGGGGCAAAGGCGTCTGCTGTGGTCCTGGGGGAAGTTCTAGGAGCTCCTTGAACCTGTGACTCCGGCTCACCCCAGCGTCAGGACGTTCCAGGGCAGCAGACCTACCTCTTGCCTTGCCTGGTCCTCAGCCTGTCAGCCCTGACCCACCAGGACGAGCCCCAGGGCCCAGGAGGCCACCCTCCTCCCGCTTCTGTGATTCTCTTTCAGACAGTGGCGGCCTGCTCCACGCACTCCTGGATACTGTGGTGACAGATATCATAAAAACACGTGGCATCCTTGTGGGATGGCTTGAGCCCGAGGGATCGTGCGTTAGGGAGCTGGCGCCCTGCACCCGTGAGGAGCAGCTTGGGTGAGATGTGTGTCCCTGCTATGCCCCGGTGACTGTTCAGTGGGACAGGTCCCTCATCTCCGTTTTGCTGGAGGACACAAAAAATACATTCACACTATTCCCTGGAAGAGTCATGGAGACCACACTGCTTGAAACAGGAACTGAGCGCCTGGCAAAGGCTTTTTCTTGACTTTTACAACAATAAATATAGAAAGGCATTTAGTTTTACTACTGAATTGACTTCACTGAAAAGTTGAGAAAGTTCTAGTAAATTTGGACATATGATCCCCATGGCATATGAGCCCATGGACTTAATCACTATGGTGTCCTCCCTCCCTGGAGTCCTAAGGGAGCCAGATTCCATTCAGATGCTATGGAAGGGAGGGATGGGTGTTTGTCACTGAAAGATTAGAAGGACATCATTATTAGAGCACTTGGAACCAACAGGCAGCCTCATTGAATTTCCTGTCTTCTTGTGTCACCAAAAATGTTTCTGTTGGTAAAACAATAACAAAAGAAATGAACCAAAAAACAACAATGAAAATACCAAACCAGTGACTTGATAAGAAATAGTTACTACACATACCCAGAAGTCCAGAGATGAGGTGGCTCCAGGTTGGTTAACTTAGCAGTTCAATATCACGCTCAAGGCTTCAATGGCAAATGCAAGACCCAGGTTCTTGCCATATTTTTGCTCTTCCATCGTCAGTGTATTGGCCTTTGCAAGCTTGTCCGTCATGGCACAAGACTGGTGGCATCAATCTCACACGACAATGTCCAAAGGCCAGAAGGTCAGAAGAAGGCACATCTTTTCCTCATGTCCCTTTTGAAGCATGTGAAGCAGACTTCCTTTTATGTCTCCTTTTACGCCATAATCATGCCACGTGTCTGTTCTTAAGTCAATCACTGGCAAGGAGAACAGAACTACTACTGTGATCGGTTTGGTTCCTACCCTTGGCTACACTTTAGAATCACTTGGGGAATTTAAAAAAACATACCCGTGCCCAGGTCCCAGCCCTAGAGAATCTGTTTCAATGGATCTCAGATATGATCCATTCACAGGTATCTTTAAAATCTCCCTGTAATCCTAGCTCTCTGGGAGGCCGAAGCAGGCGGATTGTTTGAGCTCAGGAGTTCGAGACCAGCCTGAGCAAGAGCGAGACCCCGTCTCTACTAAAAATAGAAAGAAATTAATTGGACAACTAAAAATATATAGGAAAAATTAGCCGGGCATGGTGGCGCATGCCTGTAGTCCCAACTACTGGGGAGGCTGAGGCAGGAGGATCGCTTGAGCCCAGGAGTTTGAGGTTGCTGTGAGCTAGGCTGATGCCACGGCACTCTAGCCAGGGCAACACAGTGAGACTCTGTCTCAAAAAAAAAAAAAAAAAACTCCCCAGACAACTCTAACGTGTAGCCAGTGTTGAAAACCTCTGGTTTAGACCAATCAAGATTCCTCCCTGGGGCTAGAGCCAGGACCGGGGTCCAGGATGCTGTGAAGTACACGGTCACCTGATTCCTGAACAGAACTAAGGTTCTATTTAGCAAGAAAGAATGCAGAGGCAGGGACCAGGGAAGAGGATGCTGCCGGGTAGGCAGTCGACAAAATCTGCTGCATCCTCACTTCTACCCATGTGGGGAGGTGGGGATTCCACTGGAGTTACAGCACAGTTGGGAAATTTCTGCTTTTCTGGCTCATTTTAATGCCTTCCATGATGCAATCACTAGCTGAGGTCACATAGAAAAGGAGAAAATGAGAGAAGGGGAAAGAGGTTCCTTGGCCTCAATACTTTTGTGATTAAGATGCCAAATTTCAGTATTCTTAAAGTGTGGTTTCTGACCACCTGGGCACTTTAAAAATGCAAATTCCTTCACACTAAGCAGGTGTCTGAAGAAAAGATAAATAAAAAATAAAAATGCAAGTTCCTAGGCTCCATCCCAGACCCATGGAGCTAGCGTATCAGAAGGTGGGACCTGAGATTGTTATTTTAACAAACACCACAAGTGATTCTTTTATGACCCCAAGCTGGAGAACAATGGAACTAGGTGCAGCAGAGAAGAGACGTGGTGAAAGTTTTTGATTTCTCCAAGAGGATGAATTTTGTTTTCTAATCACTTTCTTTTGGGTCCCAGTGATTTGGGAAGATGGAAAATGCTTGTCTTAAAGTTGGCTCATGGGGCCAAAAAGAACCAACTCTGAAAACGAACGTGTTGAGTTGCCTGGAGGTGTCCTTAGCAACAGCCCGGTTTCCCACCTGGGGAAGCCGTTGCATGCAGAGCGCAGAGAGGCAGCTTGGGAAGCCCACTCTGAGCGAGGTACGGGGCTGGTTTCTGGGGGTGCTGTGTGGCCCTGTATGTATGTAGGGGTGTGTGTGTGCACCTGTGTGTAGCTGTGTGTTGGGGCTTGGGGGTGTGGTCTTTTAAGGTTCTCTTGAAATACCGGAAGTCATGCTAATTGCTCTCTACTCCCCGAAAAGTGGATTCTTCCCTAAAACCAGTGAAATGGACGTAGGCGCTGAACACACTGGCTGTCCAAGCCAGGCCTGGCCCGCTCGCAGGCTTCTAGCCTCAAGGCCCCCAGCCTGCCTTCTGGTCCATGCTGCAGGACTTAGGGATAGGACTGTGTCCTGTCTCTGAGTCCCAGGGTCCCCATGGCCCAGAGGACCCGCAAGTCCTCCAGAATCGGCCCCCTGTGGCCTCTCCAGCCGGTTGCTGCTCGGCTGGCTCCTCCGCTCTGCTGCGCTGCACACGCCGGGGTCTCCTCCTGTTCCCTGAACGTACATCGTGCCTCCACGCCCCTGCTCACGCTGCTCCCTCACTCTGAACTCACCCTCCAATCCTTAAAATGAGGGCTCCCGTCCAGGAAGTGGGTTCTGGCCTCCTGCCCCCATGTGGGAATGTCCACTCCCAACTTTGGGCCCCCACGGTAGCCTGTGCAGACGTCCATGCACTCGCAGCCCTTTATCGCATGGCTGTGAGGACGTGTCTCCTCTGGCTCTGCAGAGGCCCTTGAGGGCAGGGCTTAGCTCTTTATCCCTTGAGCTCACCGACAAGCAGGTGCCCAGAGTTTGTTGACTGACTGACCGAAGTTTGCCCCAGACATTTGTTTAGAGCCATATCTGAAATGTCTGTGTTGTGGGAGAGTCCCTCCATCTTCCTGGGGCCAAAGCCCAGAGGAGCCCAATCCCCACCATCCTCTGAATCCAACAGGTAAGAACAAGTCAACCCCTGCTGGGCCCAGAGCCCTCTAAGAAGTGGGTGTAGCTCCCAGAGCGGGAGCTTGGCCCTGCTGGGAAGGCTGAGGGCAGCCTCTTCCTTGGGGGTCTGGAGATCACTAAGGCAGGAAGGCGCAGGAGCAACGGGGAAGAGCAGGAGGGGTGGCCTTGTCACGCAGTACCTTCTCCTGTGATCTCCAGGAGAGCCCCTCAAAGTAGCTGTCACCCTTCCCCCACGTGGCAGTGAACACAGCTCCGTGGGACGGCTCGCCCATGTTCCCCAGCAGGGAGAGGGTGCCTGGCGTGGGCTAGACTGTTTCCTTTTGAGTAAGTGGAAGGTTGGGTGGCTCTGTGCGCCCAATTTCTGAGTGCCAGCTGGAAAGCAGAGCCGCTCACCTGTGTGGGGAGAGGGTCCACCTGAGCAGGAGGGCAGGTGAGACGCTCCAGCGCTGGGGGCACCTCCAGGCAGGACAGGCCACGGCTCCTGGACCCCACTCCCAGCTTGCCTGGGGCCTGCAGACAAGTCACCCAGAGCACAAAGCACAGCCTGGGCAGGGAGCACATTGGTGGTGACAGATTTGGGGCTCATTGTATGTAGATGAGCTGGAAGAGCCACGTGCCTCCCCCTTGGCCCTGACTGAGCCCTGCAGGCAGCTCAGGGTGGGGAAGGTGCTACAAATGTCACCTTCAGTTTCCTCACTCTGGTTGCCATTGTTTCAGGTCTATCAAGCTCAAGAAAGGAGACCAAAGTAATTACGGGCAAGAAAAGGCACAGAATGAGATCCCTTTTCAACGCTGAGGATTTGTGTGTTTCAATAACTCTGTGTTTACTCCTTGGCTTTCTTCTGGAAGCCACACAGCAAGTGCCAAACAGAAATAGCCCGGAGGCTGTGCGAAATGCATGTTCCCAGGCCCCCTTCAGATCTCCTGAACCAGCACCTCAGGGCTGGGGACTGAAATCTGGGTTTTAACAAGCCCCTCAGGGCCTTCCCTGCGGAGCCAGGGCTGGAGCCTGTGTTGGAGGAAGCCTCTGCCTCCCGTAGACTGAAGACACAGGCCAATTCCGGCTCCCTGGGCTTTAAGGGCTGGAGCCTACGGCAGCCGTGGGCTCCGAGAGGAGAATCGCAGAACCACCTAGAAGGCGGCTTCCTCCTCCCAGAGGTCCTGTGTTTTCACCCTCTGCAGCTGGGCTCCGTCCCTCCCGCACCGAGGGCCACCCTGGTCACTGCCCTTGGTGCAGGGCAGCCTGATTTGACACAGCCGAGGCAGGTTTGTTGGAGTCATGAGATTACTCCCCGTGGTCCAGGGTTGGGAAAGGAGGGGCAGGAGGACGGACTGAGAGAGTGTGCACAGGGAAGAACCCGTGTCCCCTGCAGGGCTCCCTGAGAGAACGGCTTCGATCCGTCCTGCCCGTCGGCCCTGTGTTTCCCGAGCCGGACCAGCGGGTTTAGGGCTCCCACCCCCCGCCCGGCCCCAGCAGCACGTGGGCACGCGGCCGCGTCTGCCCTCACGGAGCTCCCGTTTGCTGACGCCTGGCGCAAGCACGACCAAGTAAATGCTCACGGCGTCCCTCTGAGGTTAGCAGCATTATCCTCACTTCTCAGATGGGTAAGCTGAGGCTGAGAAAGTTGTAATGTCCCAGGTCATGTTGGCTACTAGTCACAGCTTAGACTGGATTTGTACCCTGTTTTTTTGACTCGTATTCTTTACACCTCTCATACACTCTTTTGACCTATTTTGACTAAAGGTGAATGTTTCAATGATTAGGATTTGTTTTATTTGACTTTAGACTGCAGCGGTAACACATAAGGTTTGGCTGGGTGCTTGGCACATAGTAAGCATGTGATGATTGCCAGCTGTTAGAATAATTAAATAAACTAATTATATAATAGAAGTAGCATTCGATAGGGTCCCAGTGTTTGACAGAGGGAAGTGTAGCCTCTACCCAGCAGAATTCTGTGTGGAAGGATGCGGAGATTCCCCAGGTGGGCTTACTGCCTTCCTTCTAGGTACCTCTCTTGATGACGATTAGTTAGGGGCAGTGATACCTCACCCCACATTGTTTAAGCAGTTTCAAATTATTTTCATCACCTCTGCCTTATGTGATCCTCACCACATGCCTGTGCGGTGGGGAGAGTAATATATTTTGTTCCCAGATCACAGATGGAGAATCTGAAGCCCAGATGGGTTAAGTTACTTTTCCAATATCACACAGCCCATTTGAAGCTGAGCTGAGGCAAGTACTGCAAGTCCTCCTCCTTCTTGTCCAAGTGGGAGATGTTTGTTTGTTTGTTTGTTTATTATTGAGACAGGGTCTTGCTCTGTCACCCTGGCTAGAGTGCAGTGGTGTCATCATAGCTCACTGAAACCTCCAGCTCCTGGGCTCAAGAGATACTCCTGCCTCAGCTTCCCGAGTAGCTGGGACTACAGTCGCGCACCACCATGCTCAACTAAGTTTTCTATTTTTTGTAGAGACAGGGTCTCGCTCTTGCTCAGGCTGGTCTTGAACTCCTGAGCTGAAGCAATCCTCCCGCCTGGGCCTCCCAAAGTGCTAGAATTACAGGCGTGGGCCACCGTGCCTGGCCAGATGTTCATTTAGAGATGACCAGTAAGAATCACAGGTTTTTAGAGCAGTTAGGACCCTTCTGGGACCCCCTCGTCCAAGTCCTTCATTGTGCAGCTGAGTGAGCTGGAGAGCAGAGAGGGTCACGACTTGGCCAACATGATAGTGCTGGCGGGGGCAGAGCCGGGCGGATGCCCATGGAGGGCTTACCTCCTGCGGTTGGTGGTGCATTATGGCCAAGGGTGCACAAGAGCAAATATGACACCTATGCACACATCCCCTTTAACTCCCGGTACAGTGAAGCATGGAGCTCTTTAGTTCTGCTTCTAAAGGCCACAAAAGGAAACATTACATAAAACACGTGTATACTGGAAAGTGTAGAAGAAGGTGAACTCTGGAGAGGAGACAGGTTGGAATCAGATGATCGCCTGCCCCTCAGCTGAGTGACCATGGGTTAGTGACTTCATCCCACTGAGCCTCAGTTTCCTCATCTGCAAAGTATGGAAATAACCATGCCCATCTTGCATAGCTGTTTAAGGTTTAAATGCATGTGAAGCACTTAGTTCAAGCCCGTAGCGCTCAGTGAATGAAGCCATTGTTATGAGTGCTGTTATGTTACTATTGACAGACATTTTTGTCTCCTCCAAGCCTACTGCAGAGCGCTGAGCCCGGAGAGGGCAGGAACTGTCTCTCTAAGTCATCTCTGCATCTCTGGTGCCCAGACATTGCCTGGCAGGAAGCCACGTCTGTTGGGTTGATCTCAAGACTTGCTATTCTTTATTGTCATGTGGCACTTTGCACTTTCCTAAATCCTCTGAATACAATATTCCATTTGAGCCCTGCCAAATGCCCGTGGGCAGACAGGGCAAGTGGTGTTATCATCTCCATTTTATAGCTGAAAAAAATTGAGGCTTAGAGAGATGATGCTTCCTGCCCAATCACCTGGCTGAGCTGAGATGGGATAAGTCTCTTCAGACTCCGGGCTGCATGTGCGTGAATAGTACCCACACTCTGTGGGAAGCAAATCCCCAGAGAGCCCTTTCATCAGATCCCGGGGTTTCTTGCCCATAGAATCAGAAAGGGCTTCAGAGAATGACTGAGCTAAGGTCATCTGGTCACACTGACCTTGTTTCCTGTGCCTACCCAGGCTCAGCCCCGCTCTCGGACCTGAGTGAAAGCTGGATGGTCCTGGCCCGTCAGAAAGGACCCTGGGAGCCGTGTGGATTTCAGGCAGGGCTGGCTGCCTGGGGCACTCGGAGAAGGTGGAAGCAAGAGACTTTGCCTGGCTGTGGAAGACACCCAGGTTGTACATCCTGGCCTGGCTGACAGCCTCACTGACAGGTTTATTACCAAGTTTTATGACTTCCAAGCTTAGTCACTGCTTAAGTCAGCCTGCCCAGAAACAAACACATAGCAAAGCCGTGACCCAGATGCTTAAGCCGGCGAAGGCGCACCCCGCCCTCCGCAGAACCGGCTTCTGGAGCCAAGTCCGGGGCTGGGGAGGCAGCAAGGCTGTGGGTGAGGTGTATTTGGGTGACCCACACAGCTGTCCTTTATTTTCCTCAAGCTATCACTACCGAGAGTTTGTAGGGTGTAGGACGCAGTTGCCTGCTGCGTGACAGTGGCCGGGACAGAGTGGTCTGACCCATTGTCCCCCAGGTCTTCCTTGAGAACTAAGCCTGGAGGGGGGGAAGGGGGAGGGGGAACATCCTCCGGCAGACAAAGCAAACTCCCTCCTAGTTTTCAGGTCATGAGCCAAGGGTGGAAGCCCAAACCCTGACCCAAAGCTGTTCAGTCCTGGGTTCCTCTTCCCTATCCCTGCCTCCCTCCGCGTGGTCTCTACTAAAGCTGGAAAGCTCCCCAGAATCTCGCTAGCCTCCACCTAGCACCGTGGTCCTTCATCCACCTGGAGCTGGAGTGGGCCTCGATGGAGTGGCCACAGCCCCTCTGCCCAGCTGTGCGTGGCAGAGCCTGGGGTGGGCGGGTCTTGGGGAGCCCTGACTGTGGGGCAGCCCTCCTGCTGTCCGAGCCTGCAAGGACATGCAGACAATTTTCTGCTGGTCGGTCCTTCCTCCAGCTCATTTAGGGCCCCTGCCCAGGCTGGAGAAGAAGTGTGGAGTCAAGTTTACTGCAAACTGGCTTTGGCTGTGAGAAAGAACTTGGAGGTTTCCATTGAACTTGCCAGTTCCTTTCGAGTGTGGCTTTAGGGCACTTGGGTCACGTCATGCGCTTCGTGTTCCAAGTCCTCTCTTAACTCTCACCCTGAATCAAGTCACCGCTATTATTTGCCTGATTAATTGCAAGAAACTCCTCATTGATCTCCTGCTGGAGTGAAAGTTCCACTCCACTCTCATTCTTGGTGAGTAGCAGAGATTCCATTCCGGGAAGGGAATCCGGGCCTCGGAGCATCTTGCTGTCATCCAACAGTCTCTAAATCGTCCCGTCACCAGCTTCTCACGCGTGACTTATCACAACCCCGTACACTGACAGAGGGAGGGAGGTCCGAAAGTGGGAATGGAGAAGTGGGCGCTTTGGGCCAAGATGGCCTGAGATACATCCAAGACGTGCAGACTGAACGTCGGAGGGGAAATTGATCAGTGCTCTCCCACTCCCGTTGGCTGACCGATGGGGCACTGGTGGACGAGACCTCGGGCTTGAGTTTGGCTTTGGAATTCACTGGCTGGGTGACCACAGGCTGCCCCAGAAGGAAGCTTTCCTTGAACCTTGTCCACCGTAGGACCCCCATTTCATTCATGGCACCCTTAGCCCTTGCTGTATTTTTTGGTGATGTATAATTGCGTATTTATTCGTGGGCTTATTTCTTTAATGCCGGCCTTGCTCACCAGACCGTAAGCACCATGAAGGCAGTGACCATGTGTTTTTGGTCAGTTATTTCTCAGTGCTCGATACAATGCCTGTTATGTTCGTTCATCTGTTGGATGAATAAATGGACAAATTCAAACTCTCTGGGCTTCACTATCCTCATGTGAAATGTGAGATAATAACATGTTCTTTGAAGAGTTTTTTAGAGAAATTTAAAGTAAAATGTTACGAAAATACTTTCTACAAGGTCTGGCACGGTACCTGGTATATACGCTCAGCAAACTACCTTTAATTCTCACCACAGGGCAGCTAAGAACAGCGTCTAGGGGATGTTCGAAGCAGACCTGTGCTTCTAGCTCGTCTTTCCAGGTCATTCCCAGTCTCCTCAGTGGGCTGCAGAGGTCTTTGTTCCAGACTTTTGGGGTTGCTCCACCCAGCTGCTCCTCTCTGGCCAGTGGGGAAAGCCCTCCTCTTTGGTCCCCTCTGTCTCCCTCCTTCCTCGTATCACTCGGTCCCTCTGACTCAGGGCTGTTATCTAGTGAGGACGTATTGCTAAGGCCTCATTGTGCTTAGAAGATTAAAATCCTCTCGTACCAGATGGTAAAAAGTACAACTTGATGAGACTATAAACCACCAAATGGCATTGCCCACAGCAGCCTGGAGGTCACCAGCCCTGAGAGTGGCCGGAGAGTATGCTGGCCCCCCTTAGAAGCACTGAGTGGGCAGGGGCAGTGAGGGTGAATGCCATGCCTGCCTGCCACTGCAGGGCAGCCAGCAGGTGGGTGTGACAGAGCAGGTGACCGGGCAGGTGTCCACTGTGCCCTGCCAGCTGAAGGCTCTCTGCCTTCAGACCACATGGTAGGTGTGTGTGTTCCCAGGCACGATGTGTGAGCAGGGCACTGTGTGGCCCCAGCTGCAACAGAGCACCAGGTGACAGGGACCTAGTGACTGCCACTCTAATGGGGATGTCCTTGGAAGAGTTTTAGGCAGTCCCCATAGCCAACCATGGCACAGATAGGGACCTCTCACAAATGAGTTGGTAATTATTACAAGAATTCAATGATTTGTGCTACAATGGTTATCACTAACAAGCAGTTTCAGCATAAATTGTTTCATTTACCTAGAGGCTAAAAGATAATATTCTTTAAAATTCTGATTGATATGTTCATAAATTAATGACGGTCCAGGTTGTAAGGGCTTTGCATACCCCCTGACCCCGGGCTGCTCCTGGGAGCCCTCCCCGGTGCCTCCTTGCTCCTGGATGGCAGCATCACCTTCCCTTGCGTCTGCTCTGGTCTCGGGCTGGGACACCTGTGAGACAGCCAAGCCTTTGCCTGGCCCAACTGCGGCCCCCTCTTGCTGTTTCCTCCACTCGTGTGTTTTTATGCTGCGTCCCTTCTTTTTCCACCTGGAGCCCTGGAATGGTTAATTTCATGCATCAACTCCACAGGGTTATGGGGGCCCAGATGTTTGGTCAGGCATCATTCTGGGTGTTTTGGATGACGTGAACGTTTGCATCAGCAGACTGAGTGAGGCAGGCGGCTCTCTGTAACATGGGTGGGCCTTGTCTAATCCCTGAAGGCCCAAAAGGATAAAAGGGCTGACCCGCTTGAGAGGAAGAGGGAATTTCTTCTGCCTGACTGCTCTGGGCTGGGTCTTTTTCTGCTTTTGGACTTGAACTTAAACATCTCTTCTTGGGTCTCAAGGCTGCTGGCTTTTGGACTGGAACTTGCACTGTCGGTCTCCTGGTTCACAGGCCTTTGAACTCTGGCTGGGTCTGTGCTACTGGCTCTCCTGGACTCCGGCTCGCTGACTGTAGATCTTGGGACTTCTCAGCCTCTGTAAGCATGTGAGCCAATTCCTTATAGTCTCTCTCTCTCACACGCACTCTATACATACATCTCCATAGCTTGCATGTATATCCTGTAGTTCCCATTTCTCTGGGGAACGCTGACTAATACATGCCCCAATTCCTCAGACTCCCCTTGGCTGTCCTGGTTTGGGCATACAAACGCCGGTGCCCAGCACGGGCTGTGAGGAGAGACTGCCCACCCCAGGAAGCCGTGGCCCCTGGTATCACACCTTAGTTCTGCTGTGCCCCTCCTCTCTTGCCGCCTCCCTGCCGTCCTGCTGTGCCCCCGCTGGGTGGGCAGCGTGTTCCTGCGGCCCACAGGGTCATTCCCCAGAAGCCCAGCCTGAGCCCCAGGGAGAACCCCACAGGGGCTGGGCTTGGTGGGTGCTGGTTTAGGTCGCTTTTCCTAAAGACTGGAGGCTGAATGTCAGGGCTGCTAATCCGCCTCCGAATGGCTCCTGGCTCAACCCATGTGGAATTAAATCCAGAATTAAAATTCAGAGCTTGTTCTGGACTGGAAGGGAAGACTTAGCACTTTCCCTCAGGGACAAGGAAAAGCCCAAGGCTGGCTTGAGAAGGCAGCTTGGATGGGGGTCCACTGGGTGGATGGACTGTCTACTGCGTGTTGAGAGGAGACAGCATCCCTGTCACCACGGGGTTTACAAATGTAACAGGGAAGCCTGGTGGGGGGCACAGGAGGCTAAAGAACCCCTAGAAAGGGGGCAGC
Organism: Avahi laniger; assembly: GCA_963575035.1. Taxonomy (NCBI): domain Eukaryota; kingdom Metazoa; phylum Chordata; class Mammalia; order Primates; family Indriidae; genus Avahi; species Avahi laniger. Next base: position 9,266 of record CAUYSK010116838.1, on the reverse strand, counting down.
TTTCTACCCACTCTGTTCCCACTTGTCAGCTCTCTCTGCAGGTCCGGTCACCCACACCCCTGTCCTCATAGCTGCCACCTCCTCCTTAGCCTTGCGGAAGCTGGCTGCCTGTCCCCCATTGCCCCCCGTTAGCTGGTAATCCCCTTCCAGAGGCTGCCTGTGCCCGTGGCAAGAGGAATGCGAGAGCCAGAGAGATCTGGGTTAGAAGTCTGGCCAGCTTCCTTAGCTCACAGGAAGCTGCTCAGTCGTGCCTCAGACCAGCGCATAACCCAAACCGGGACCCCATGTAGGGACCCACTTATGGGAGGAGGTGGCATAGTGGAGTAATTCCAGGACTGTTTGGATGCACATCCCAGCTCTACCCCTTAGAAACCCTGTGACCCCAGGCAATGCAGGTTGCTTTCATGTACCCCACTTTCTTCATCTATAAAACAGCAAGGTTTATGGTTCTCATCTTTGGGGTTGTTCCAATTAATGTCATTCATGGATTAAAATAATTCAGATCATAAAGCACAGAATCACACTGTCATAATCCATTATGTTGATTATGAAATCATAATTAATTATGATTAGTTACATGAAGGCCACCACAATCTCTCTGGGTTTTCTCAGCTGTTAAATGAGATGATGCTTGCATGATGTTGCCTGGTATGGGGTCTGGAACATGTTCTCTGAATTCTCATTCTGTCCTTTCCTCTTGTTGGTTGTTTAGAGACTCGGCACTTGCAAATAAAGCCCTAGAGGCACCATTGGACATGGAGACATGTTGGTCTAAAATGTGGCCTTGTCTCGAAAGGCCCCACGGCTGGGGGCAGGGCCTGCCTGGTCTCAGTGGAGACCAGGGTTGGAAGTGAAGATTGTTGCCTGAGTGTCTGGCCTGCTAACGGTCACATCGCAGGCCCTATAGGCCCTGCACAGTTAGCCTCTGTTCATGTCATGGTCCTTGCTGCTGCAGGGCTCAGGAAGAACTCACAGAGGAAAGCCCCCAAGCCCCGGACCCCACCATCAGCCTGAGGTGGAGGTGCCGTTTTTGTCTCTTCCTTGCTTCAAAGTGAGTGGCTCTCTTAGCCGGGCATGATGGCGCATGCCTGTAGTCCCAGCTACTCGGGAGGCTGACACAGAAGGATTGCTTGAGCCCAGGAGTCTGAGGTTGTTGTGAGCTAGGCTGACGCCACGGCACTCACTCCAGCCCGGGCAACAAAGCGAGACTCTGTCTCAAAAAAAAAAAAAAAGTGAGTGGCTCTCTTTCCCTCCTGATTTGGACATAATCTTTGTCTCCATTTTTCTTTGGGTGTCTGGAATGACTAAATATGTGTCAACTAGAATGGGCCACAGGGTACCCAGCAATTTAGTTAGATGTTATTTCGGGTGTGTCTATGGGGGTGTTTCTGGAGGAGCCTAGCATTTGAATTGGTAGACTGAGAACAGCAGATTGCCTCCTGACGTGGTGTCAGAGTCTGAATAGCTCATAAAAGGCTGATGCTTCCCAAGTAGGAGAGAATTCCTCCTGCCTGACTGCCTTCGAACTGGGGCAGCAGCTTCTTCCTGCTTTCGGACTACAACTAACCTCGGCTTTCCTGGGTCTCCAGCTTGCTGACTCACCCTGCAGACCGCAGGACTTCTCAGCTTCCGCAATCATGAGCCGATTCCTCATAACAAGCCTCATTCTCTCTCCCTCTCTGTCTGGAGAACCTAAGACAGGGCCCAGCAGCGGTGGCCCAGGGGCCGCTCTCAGGCTCACGGCCTCCCCACCATTTCTGTGGGGAGCCCCCTTGCACAAGAGCCTCCTCCGAGTGGCAGGACTCCTGGAGGGGCGTGTTCCTGGATGTCCTGTGCCTGTGGCCCCTCCACACCGAAAATGCCAGAGTGTTCTAGGAGCTCCCCTTGGCCCCCGTGGGAATACGTTGCCAATCCCTGCCCCCTTCTGGCTTCACTTACCAGGAAAGGACCAGCAAATCCGATGAATAAAACCCATCAGAGAGTCTTGACCTGAGCGTTGGTCAGAAGCTCTTGGGAGAGGCAGCAATGTTACAATTAAGTAAACAAGTGACCTCAATTCGGAGACAATGTTTGTGGAATTGAATCTTCAGCAGGTTAACTTTCCTCATATGAGTAAAAATGATATTTGGGATTAAGTTTTCACTGCACTGAATGCATTACTGGATTTCTGCTTCTTGTCATTAGCAAGGGGACGTAACCTTCACTAAGGCGGTCTGCGGGGACAGGGACGGCTGGCGTAACTGCTGAGTGCTGAGTGACCACAGGGGATTAGGGCCGAACACAACTCATTTCACACTGAAAATAAGCTGATTTGTTTTTGTTTTTAAATAAGCCTTATTAAAAACTGGCTGCCACTCATGTAGGATCTGAGGACGCGTAGCAGGGCAGGGCTTTGACGTTCCTGGCTCGGCAGACACAGCAGAGCTGCTTTCAAACAACTGCTCCTGCCTGCTGTCCGGGGCCCGGGGGCAGGCTGGGGAGCCATAGTCCCCGGGAGTGGTTGAATGTGGGCAGCCCTGGCCCCCCTGCTAAGTTGCCGGGGACAACTCACAGAGGAAACCCAGGGACAGTGCCCATGGTCAGGTGGGTGTGGCTGAGTCTCGTGGGCCATTCTCTGGGCACCCCATTGGCCTTTCTGAAGCTCCTCTGGGCAGGGAACTTTCCTGGCCGCTCGTGACTCCCATTTGGATAACCTCGTCTCCCTCTCCCATCTTCTCCACTGGCCCTGCTAGAGAACCCGCCTTGGTTCTAGAACAGATCCGGAGTTCTCAAAGTGTGTTCTGGGAATGCATGGGAGTCCCCTGGACCCTTTCAGGAGATCCGCAAAGTCAAAACCACCTCATAAAAATATTACAATATTATTTATCCTTTTCCCTTTCATTCTCTCACGGGTGTGCGGTAGAGTTTTCCAGAGGCTACGTGACATGTGAAGATGTCATCACTCCGATAGCTGATGGAATGCATGCCTGTGTATTGTTTGCTAAACACTTCTCAATTTTAATTCTGAATATGGAAAATGTCGATAGGTATAAGTCACATAAACATAAGCTCTTTGGGGTTCATAATTATGTTTTAAGTGTTTAAAGGGGTCTTGAGACCAATACATTTGAAAACGTCTGTTTTAGATCTTTCATTTTTTTTTCTTTTTTAAATTCAAGGTGAAATGCCATATTTATCGCAATGTTTATATGCTTCTTAACCACTTAACAGGTGTAAAACTGTGCTATCATTTTTATTAGGTTCCTATTTTTTTAAAATGTGTAATTAACTAAGTCTTTGGATGTTATGCCCCAATTCTATTTTTCCCATGAACCCTTTGATTTTTATTGTGTGATTTAAAATAATTATTTGTAATTGTGGTAATATACACCTAAACATAGCATTTAACATCTTAACCATTTTTAAGTGTGCAGTTCAGTTATGTATATTCACATTGTCGCGCAACCATGACCACAATCCATCTCCAGAGCTCCTTTCAATTTGCAAAACCGACACTCTGTCCTGATTAAACGGTAACTCCTCATCCCCCCACCCCCAGCCCCTGGCAACCACCGTTCTACTTGCTGCCTATGAATTTGACTAGGTACCTCATGTAAATGGAATTATACGGTATTTGTCATTCTAGATTTTTCTTGATCTCTTCCCACCAGCAAAACTACCTGACCTCAAGGTCCTGGGAGGCGACACAGTACCTGGAGCTAAGATGCTCTCGTCCTATAAAGATGCATCACGACGCTCCTCCCATCATGTGCATTGTGACTGCCAGCCCCTGTTGGCAGTGGCGTGTTCTAAAGATCATAGACCTCAGACAGGCCTGGGTTTAAAACCTGGTCCCACTGCTTTTGAAGCCATGGGGCCTCAAATGCTCCAAGCCTTAGTTTCCTCATCTCTAAAGTTAGGATAAAGATTCCCTCCTTGCAGGGTGGCTGTGAGGATTAAAACAGCTTGAGGAGCGGAAGGCAGGGACATTCAGTGGGTGGCCCATGGTCATGCAAAGGCCCAGCGGTGCGGGAGAGCATGGCACGGCGGGGTGGGGGCTGGGGAGGTGAGGAGACGCAGAAGCTTGATTTGCCAAGTGCAGGGTGGAGGTGAGGAGCCATGTCATGAAGGGTCTCGGGGCTACTTGAAAAGTTTGGACTTTATTCTGAGGGTAATGGGGAGCCACTGAAGGTTTTAGGCAGAAAGGGGACAATCGGATTTGCATTGCAGGAAGGTCACTCTGTCAGTGTGTGGCGAACACACTGGTAGGGGACACAGTGGGAGACCATTGAGGACACTGCTGCAGTATCCTTGGTGAGAGGTGACATGACACAGAAAAATGCCCCAGAAAGCCCCTCAAAACACATTAGTTCTTTCCCCAAAGTTCTCCTCCCTGCTTCACCTTTCCTCTTTCTTTTAATCTATGGTCTCTAAAAACATCTTTATTATCCCGAGCAACCCTGCTTTCGCTCTCAGCTCTCACCCCCTCTCAAAGTAAGCTAAGTGGTTCGCCGGATAGAAACCACCCCTTGCTCTTCAAACGTGCTCCCTGGGGGTGTCTCCCCACGCCCACGCCCTCCGCTCCAAGGCGTTGGCAAAGTAGTCACCCAAAGAAATGAGCTGTCTTGCAAGGGGCGGCCTCTGCCAAGAGCGATGAGCTGATACGTTCGTCAAATGTTCGCTCCTGGTTTTTCCTTTTGTCTTGTAACCCCAGCCCTGAGACCACCACCTCGAGAGATGGTCATATGGCACAATGTGGAGAACGAGAGTTGGGTTTTTGGCTTTGAATTTAGAAAGGGAGTTTAATAAAGGGCCTTGTTCTGTGAGGTTTGGATTTGGTCGAGGGGCTGCACTCAGGGATCTGGAGGGCCACGTGTGGCCTTGAGGCTGCAGGTTTCCCACTCCTGGCTCAACCCGAGCCAGGTCCCCCAGCTCCTGCAGAGGAGGTCAAGTGTGCCCAGTGAGGGGAGGGTGGAGCACAGCGAGGGGGCAAAAGGCCTCAGATACAGGTGGGGTCCTGCTCCCCTGGCCAAGCCCCTGTGTACGTTTGGGGCAGGGAGAGGTGAGGCAGGGGCACAATAGGACACGAAGATAGGTTTGGGGGCCAGGCAGTGGCTCACACCTGTAATCTCCGCACTTAGGGAGGCCAAGGCGAGAGGATCACTTGAGCCAGGGAGTTCAAGACCAGCGCGAGCAACTTAGGGAAGCTGAGTCTCTACAAAAAAAATTAAAAAAATTAGCTGGATATGGTGGCACCCGCCTGTAGTCCCAGCTACTCAGGAGGCTAAGGAAGGAGGAGAGCTTGAGCCCAAGAGTTCAAGGTTATAACAAGGTATGATTGTTGCGCTGCACTCCAGCCTGGGTGACAGAAAAAAAAAAAAAAAGTTTGGGACCAGACCCCAGAGCTAGCCTCTGTCCAGTGTGATGTGAAGTGGAAGAAATGTCTGTTTTCATAGACAATGACAACCAAGGACCGGATACCCCTCATTCTGACCCCCTTGAAGACTCACGGAACAGAGCACAATTTTGCGTATCACACGGGATGCGTCTCTGGCACGTGACAGAAAACACCCCTCCCATTGACTAAAGTGATAAAGAGAATTTATTGGCTCATGTAAATAAAAACGTCAACGGTAGGGTGGTCTTCAGGTATAGTTCGATTCAGATGTTCATGATAGCATCAGAGCGTGGCTCTATTTCTCTCCCGTGCTTTCGGCTTTCCACCTTTTCCCATGCAGGCTTTGTCCTCAGCTCATGGTAGCAAGATGCCACGTGTTTCCTTGTTCATATTTAGGGGTGATGGAAGAGAAACAAAGAGATTGCATTACTCTCCCCCTAATTATTGAACAAAATCTCAGAATTTTGCTCTGATTGTGCCAACCTATGTCAGGGGCCTCGAGCCAATCACCATGACGATGGCCTGCCATGAATCCAGGGCAGAAATTGGGGGAGATGAGCTCCTGGCGGTGGGCAGGCCAGATCAGGCAGGGCCTGGAAAGCCACAGTAAGGGTTTGGATTCCATTCTAATGGCTTTGGGAAGCCAGTGGGGATGGAGCAAGGGTGGAATATAATCCGACTTACATTTTTATAAAGAACATTCCGCTAAGGATGGAGAATGGATTAAATGAATGAACCTTTTTGGTGTGGAAAGGAGTGAAAACTTTTTGCTACTTACAACCCCTACTTCTTTTTAAGGAGGGTGGATTCTATTATATGAAAGACCCTTTTGTCCTACTCTGGAAAAATCTGGGAGCAGAGGCTGGGCAGAATTGAATTTTGGTGTTTAAGAGAATGTAATGATTTATTATTAGTTATAGGCAGTTGTTCTTCAGAGAGAGAGGGCAGAGATGTGGGGAGAGAGATGGACCCACTAAAGGTCAGAAGACTAGAGATTTCGTTTCAGAAATGTTTGAGAGCGCTCTGGTTTGGATGTTGAAGCTCGTGTTGAAATTTGATTCCCAGTGTGGCAGTGTCGGGAAGTGGGGCCTAGTGGGAGGTGTTTGGTCATGGTGGAGGGCGGGGTGAGTGAATTCCTCATGAATAGATTAATGTCCTTCCTCAAGGGTGAGTGAGTTCTTGCTTTTCCAGGAATGGATTAGTTTCTGCAAGAGTGGGTTGTTGAAGAATGTGGCTTCCTCTCTCACCTTTGATCTCTGTGTGCTTTCCCACCCCCCTTCCCCTTCCTGCCATGAGCGGAAGCAGCCCGAGGCCCTCGCCAGATGCAGCAGCCCAATCTTGGACTTTCCAGTCACTAGAATTGTGAGGCATATAAATCCCTTTTCTTCATAAATTAAAATTACTCATCTTCAGGTATTCTGTTATAACAACACTAAATGAACTAAGATGGGGGGCATTTTTAGAAGTAGGTTTATTGAACTTTGAATTTTAAGTTGTATGTATCTTGAAATGTAAATCTTTCCAGTCACCCAAATCATCTGTGGTCTGTGCACTTATGAATAACTGTGTATGGGGGTGTGTGTGTGCGCGTGCGCGCGTGTGTGTGTGCGTGTGCATGTTCATACATGTATTATAGAAAAGGGTTCATTCCCAAGTCTGGGTTAATGTTGCATGGGCCACAACCGCATGTGTGAGATTATAAAATGAACCCAAAAGGAATGATTTCAGGGTCACCTAGAGCGAGGAGCTAGAGGTCCCTAAAACTGCAAACTCTTCCATCTCCTACCCTGCACCAGGAACTTCCAGAAACCTTGGGTGGGACGATGGCTTAGGGAAATCTGTAGAATGAGGATTGGAAGCACTGTTGCTTAGAATTTAAGGAGCAAGTCATCACCAGCTGACATCTGAGCTGTAAATGCTTTAGAGTTTATAAACCAGTTTCACATGTGTTACCCAAAAATGAAGCAAAATTTAAAAAAGGCTTTCCCTGAGAAATTACCACCCTCTGCTTTGGGAGTCGAAGACTTATTCTGAACGAGTGTGAATTGCAAGATCTTTTTGAGATTCTATCTGGCAGTGTCTACTACAATTTTAACACGCCAATTTCCTACTACAATTTCCTCTGACACAGCAATCCCACTTCTCGGACTTTGACCTACAAAATAAAAAACTCCAGTACAGGGGAAGAGATGCACAGTAATTATTACAGTGTCATTTATAATAATAGCAAAAACAAACACAAAAAGCAAATTAACAAACAAGAAAACCCCAACCTAGAAAAAATGTGACTGTCCACCAACAGGAGCCATGTTAGTAAGATCACGGTGTAGCCACACAGTGGGATGCCACGCTGCTGTCAGAAAAGAATGAGTTAGATCTACATATCATGAGCTGGAACAGGGCCGGGATATATTGTTAAATTTTTAAAAAGCAATTCACTTGTCTCAGTTTTGTTTGTTGTTTATAAGCATTAAAAAAAACCCCATCAATCATATACATCAAAATATAATAATCATTAATGGGATGGGATTAGAAGGAGACCATGATCATAAATATATATACCTATATAATACTTTATATATCATGATATTTGATTCTATATTTATACAATAAAGTAGACAAAAAATTCCAATTTATTTTGAGGAGGAGCTGCCATCGCAAGCAGTGGGCAGTATGTTTCAGAGCTCTGTGGACACCTGGTATTTTCTGAGGGTCCAAGCAGGACATTCCAGTACCTGATTCTTTGTCCCCCGACCCCATAAGAAGTGCCTTCCGCGGGAGAGTGTGTGTGATGCGTGGGGGTGGGTGGGAGCGCGGGCACAGCTCCAGCCGGTCCCTATGAACCTCTTATCCCACACGTCTTCATCCGCAAAGCCTCCTGAATAACCACAAAGAAAAAGAAAAAGAAAAACCAGTGTTGAAGAGACGGAGGCGGAGTTTTCCACACGCAAAGGAAGTAGGTGGAAATTGGGCAAAACTTTGGAGAGGGCTGGCAGACACCCAGGAAAGCTTAAATTATCTCCAGACTTGAATTTTCCTGGTAGAGGCTTAAAAGCTCCTCATCCCTTTGCACGGGGAGCCCAGCTGGCAAAGGAGTGTTGCGCAACATTGGTCGGTCTCTGCAGGACATGTTTCCGCTTCCTGTCTCTCTCTGCTTCCCGTCCATCTCCCTACTTCCTTTCTCAGTCTCCACTTCCCATCTTTGTACTTCTTGCCCGTCTCTGCTCTTCTTACAGATTCTTAGCCTGGGACTGGCCTGGGGGCCAAGACCCCTCTTGGTCTCAGCCCCTACAGAGTTGGCCCCTTAGCCGCGGTCCCCAACTCCTGGGCTGCAGACGGGTACCAGTCAGTGGCCTGTCAGTTAGGGACTGGGCTGCAGAGCTCCACCTGGGCATCCATGGAAAAACTGTCTTCAGGAGGCAAGTGAGCAAGGGAAGCTTGATCTGTGCTTACAGCCGCTCCCCATTGCTCGCATCACCGCCTGAGCTCCGCCTCCCTCCCACCCAGTCTGTGGGAAGATTGCCTTCCATGAAACGCGTCCCTGGTGCCAAAAAGGAAATACCCTCAGTCTGTGTGTTTCTAAAATGGCAGATTCCACTCCTTTCTCTGGAAGTGGGCATTAGAGTAATCCATTCCCCTACCCAAATGATTGGTTTAGGGATGGACATATGGCCTTAGTAGGGCCAATTGAAGAGAATAAAGTTGGCGGGGGTGGGTGGCTGGAAGTGAGATAGGTGCTCATTTTGTACTGTTATGAAGTTGTGACAATATACTTTGAAAGCTATTGCTATTTCATCATAACGGTGTCAAAATTAAGACCACATCTGATTACATTTTACATATTTTTCTAGTTTGAATTTTGTTTCTTGTTCCTTTAACAAATATTCCA
>CAUYSK010116836.1:0-16336 GCA_963575035.1 Avahi laniger | reverse complement strand
ATTTTAAAACAATGCTGATTCTGCTGACCCACGAGCATGGTATGGTTTTCTACCTGTTTACGTCCTCAGCTATTTCCTTCCTCAATGTTTCATAGTTCTCCTTGTAGAGGTCTTTTACCTCCTTAGTTAAATATATTCCTAGGTACTTTATTTTCTTTGTTACTATTGTGAAGGGAATTGAGTATTTGATTTGGTTCTCAGTATGAGCAATCCCATTACTGGGCATCTACCCAAAAGAACAAAAGACACTCTATGAAAAAGACACCTGCACCTGAATGTTTATAGCAGCACAATTCACAATTACAAAGATGTGGAAACAACCCAAGTATCCATCAATACATGAGTGGATTAATAAAATGTGGTATGTGTATACCATGGAGTACTATTCAGCTTTAAGAAACGATGGTGATATAGCACCCCTTGTATTCTCCTGGACAGAGCTGGAATGCATTCTACTAAGTGAAGTATCCCAAGAATGGAAAAACAAGCACCACATGTATTCATCATCAAATTGGTCTTAACCGATCAACACATACGTGCACATATAAGAATAACATCTATTGGATGTCGGGCATGGGGGAGGAGGCAGGGGGGAGGAGGGGACGGGCATATGCATACACAAAGAGTGTGCTGCACACCATCCGGGTGATGGCCACGCTTGAAGCTCGGACTTGGGGGGGCAAGGGCAACATACGTAACCTAACACCTGTACCCCCATAATATGCTAAAATAAAAAATAAAAAAAACCAAGTTGGGTAGAAAGATGGAACATAAAAACAGCATGTGCTTTTTAAGGTAACATGTCATAGAAAGTCTTCTGAGAAAGTAATATTTGAGCAGAGACTGGCATAAAGTGAGGGAGCAAGCCAAGTGAAGTACTGGGGGAAAAGGCTTCAAGCCATGTGGCTGGAGTAGAGCCAGTAGAATGAGTGATGGGAGATGGATCCATCGCGATATGCAGGAGTCAGATCAGGGAAGCCTTGTAGGTCATGGTATGGATTTCGGAATTGATTCTGAATATGATTGAAAACCATTAAAGAATTTTGAGCAGGAAAATTCTATACTTCTGTTTTACATCTTGAAATTATCAATCTTATGTAGCACAGTGGAGAACAGAATGCAGAAGGGTAACCTTAAATATAGAGACATGAGTTATTAAGCTAAGAAAGTAATCCAGACAAGAGATGTAAAATGCTTGACCCAAGTTGGAATTGGCAAGTAGTGACACGCGGTAAAAATGACAGAACTTGTTTGTGATCTGGATGTGAGTATAAGGGGAAGAGAAAATAAAAGATGATACCTGGATTTTGTCTTGAGCAACTGAATAAATGGCAAAACCATTTACCAGGTGAGAAAAATGGGGAGAATAGCAGTTATAGGAGAGAATAAAAAATTTTTGATTTGGATAGGTTAAGTATCATATGAATATTACATTTCCAAGTAAAAATGTTAAGTAGATGACTGGATATATGAGTCTAGAGTTGAATTGAGAGTTTTAGACTAAAGGTGTACATTTGGGAGTCATAAAAAATAGATAACTTTTTTTTTAGCTTGAAATAGTCTAGAATATTTATCTACTTTTATTCAAAACATTAAGGGGGTACAAATGTTTTTGTTACATGAATAGCTTTTATAATGCTTAAGTCAGGGCTATTAGTGTGCCCATCACCTAAATTGTACCTGTTAGGTAGGTTTTTATCCCTCCCCTTCTCCCTCTCCCTGTTTCTTCCAATGACTTTTAGTTCTCCCTGTGCCCATGTGGGCCCATCAATTAGCCCCAACTTATTAGAGAGTACAAGCACATAGATGATTTTTAAAGCCATTGTGCTGGATGAGGTCATCAAGGGAGAAAAGTGAATAAGGGAAAGGCTCAAGAACTAGCCTGAAGGCACTGCAACATTTAAAGGTCAGATGTAACAAAGATGGCTAAAAAACAGCAACAAATATAACAGGAGGAAAAAGAAGAGATATATTGTCCTAGACAGCACATCTAGTTTTGGGTTGGCAAGCTAAAGCCCATATGGCAAATCCTATCTACTATTTTAGATGGCTATTGAGCAAAGAATGTATTTTACATTTTTAAATGGTTGAAAAACATCAAAAGGAGAATATTTTGCGACATGTGAAATTTGTATGAAATTCTAATGTTAGTGTCCACAAAGTTCTATTGGAACATAGACATACTTATTCATTAACATGTTTTCTATAGCTCCTTTTGTGCTACAACAACTGAGTTGAGTAGCTGAGACAAAAACTGATCTGTAAAGCCCAAGATATTTATTATCTGGCTTTTTACAGAAAAAGTTTGCCAACCTTTCTCTTAATCACTCAGAAAAGAATATATTTCAAAAAGTAGAAGTTGATCAAATGTGACAAGTTTTACTAGAAAAGGTCAAGCTAAAGAAAGAGAGAATTGACCCTCAGTTTGTCAAGACAGGAATAATTGACATCCATGTCAAGAGGGAATTTTGTGGATTGGTGGGGAAAAAAGCATATTTGGAAGGGATTGAAGAAAAATGGAAATATAGGAAGTGAGGACAGAAAATTTTTTATAAAATAACTGTTAAAAGACTTTTGCTACAAAGATAAATGTAATGTAGTTACAACTAGAAGGGTCATGGATTCAGGGAAGATATACTGCAGCATCATATTAATATATAACTGTGCAGCATGTTTTCTTATAGCCTCTTAATTTAAATAATTATTACAACAATCTTTGAAGTCAGATCAATTATACAGAGGACAAAATATGTCTTGAAAAATTATGTAATTAAAACTTGTGGGAGAATAATTGTCAAAGTTTGTGGTGATAAGTATTACAGATGTCTAAACAAAATATTGGCTTAAGCATAAAACAAAAAATATAGAAATAATTTTATAAATGCTGTTAAATTATAGATCTTCCATATGCTATTATTTATTTTCATATAAAATTATCTTGGGGGAAATTTTTATTGACCCAGAAAAATGCCTTTTAATTATTTTTACATGGATATATTCATATGTGATAGAAGTATAAAACAATACATACCTGACATATGAAAAGATTTATTTTCTCTATTACCATAATAACCATGGTAAAATTGATCCAATTAAATGAAAGGCAACTACCAAGCAAAGAAACAACCACTAGATTTTGTTTAATATAGAGCTTGCTCTCCAATACTAAAATTATTTCATTTAATTTCTTTGTAAATTACAGGCACTATGGGGGAATATGGGTTTATGCATATGAACTCTTACTCCTGAGAATGTATGGATAGAAAAGGAACATAATCATTCAGATACTAAACACATTCTGTGACCTCACATGTATAAAATTTCCAGCCAAGAGCTGCAAATACTTTAATAATAACTTCCATAAAAGCCTCCTGTGTAACAAATATCCAGGGTCCTTGGAATTTCAATAAGTGTCTAATAAGGAATGAGGTCATGGACTTGGACCTCTGTGATGTACAGAGATATCAAGACTTTACGTATAGCCTTTTGGGAAGAGAATTACAGGATTGAAGCTGTCAGAAGAGATCAAGCATTGTCTAATGAACCAAAAAGCTTTGCTAAAGCTGACACAGATTAAGTATCTAGGAACAGTACACCCTACCACAATAACTTGAGCCAAAAATGGTTAGCAGAAGTATATAATGTAAAGAAGTTAAATGTAAACTGAAACTGGCTTGTATCAACTAGAACTTTTTATTATCACTAAATATTTATTGAATAGCTGCTTGAATAAAATATGTCGATTGCAAATAATTAAATTGCACTTTCCTTTCTCTGGATGATGTGACAATCCAGTTAGGCTTCTAACATCCTGACATATATCAACAAGAAGAACCAAGGCCCACACTAAAGCTCAAAAGAAAGTAATGCTGTATCTTGTTGTGCAGGTAAAGCTTGAATGTAGACTCTGGTATTTATAATGTATCTTGTTTTTCTCATTGTAGTATCCTTCCTTCTTGTCTGGAAAGAACATCACCACCTTCTTCTGAGGAATTCACTCTTCTCCACACTTAAGATGGGGCCGATGCTCGGTGAATTCTGCCCCTTCTCAGCACTCCCTAAACCATAGGACAGTAAATTTGTCCCAGGTTTCACCACAAGTTAAAATACTCTATTCATCTGAGCACAGTGACTGAATCAGTTAAAATGCTTTTTGAGCCAGTTAACGTCTTTTCTTGGTGTTTCTATGTGCAAAAGTTGGGTTCTCAGAAATCTCTTCTACTCTGAGTTATAATCTAGGATAATATAATGTTGGAGTTACTTTTTCTCATACATCCCCCTTCTGCTCTCATGTTGAAGCTGTAGGAGAAAATTGTCAAACTCAGAACAGCCAGGATGGGAGCATGAGTGGTCAGAGAGCATCATTTCAATTCTTGGACTCACTGCTGTCCTTCCCAGTTATACGAGCCAAGTTGCCTCTCCCCTCTCCCTGCCTTTTTTTCAAAGGCTAGTTGGGGTTGAGTACTGACTAACATACAGGCCATTAATAGCTTAACTACAACTACGATGAGTAATTCAGAAGTAGAAAGAGGCAGTATACGCTGTCTCGATATTGTGTGTGATCCTATGTAAATTACATGCAAGTTTCTAAGTTTTGAACATCTTGGGAACTAAGGGGAATTTTAGAAATGCCTATTTTTAAGTGCTTCATTATAGAAATGAGAAAAGGCACGAAGGATAAGTGTATTTCCCATAGTCAAACAGCAAGTCATTAGAAGACCTGAAACTCAAATCTTCTACTTTATAGTTCAGTGACCTTTCTTCTCTGTTACTGTGATGGTGATAAATTTCAACATTGGCTGGGAAACTGCAATGTTATTGCAATCTGAAGTTATGTCTGGACAAAATAAATTATTATATCAATAAATTCAATATCTAGATTACTCAAGGGAAGAAACAACGAAAGTCCTCTTTAGCAGACTTGTCTTATATAGGACAACAAGAGAGTAAAGAAAAAGAGATTCGATGGAAAGAATACCTTGAACACAGTATTTGTCAATTGCAAAAGAAAAAAGTGACATTCAATTTTCTGCACTCAGCTCATCATTAGTTCTATTGATTCCATTAAAAACTGTGATGGCAAATAGACAATGTTATCCATAAAATATTCTGCCAGCTCTTGGGTCACCAAACCTCAATGTCATTCAGTTAGTAAAAATTAAGGGTGAGGGAGTCCCTTAATAAAGCTGATCCAGTGCAATGTTCTTATTAAGGTAATTTGAAAACTCAGGAGATAGCTGATTGCAACATTGAGACATAATACAAAAATTGATCATAGGCAGTGGGAAAATGACTGCGATGATTAAAATACTTTCACAGAAAGCATTAAAGATGTTTTGTAACAAATTTTAATCACCCTGCAATTGTACTAAGTTAGAAATGGGTTTTTATCAAATAGTCAAATATCTTCTCCTACAAATAGGAATAGTAAATGAGACTTCAGTATTCATTGTCACATTGACAGTTGAAATAATAGGTTTGGGAAGCAGCTGGGAAGAGCATGACTTCCTCTTAGCAACACGTTTTTTTCAAAACCTATGGTCACTAGCCTCCCCACCCCACACTAACATGGACAGGGCTGAACTGCCCAGTATACTACAGTAAGGATGACAAGGATGGGCAGCTGGAGTAAGAACATTGGTATTGAACCCCATGATCTCACTTATATGTGGATCCAAAAAAGTTGAACTCAGAGAAACAGAGAGTAGAATGGTAGTTACCAGGGCAAGGTGGGGAGGAGACTGGGGAGATGTTGGTCAAGGGACACAAAATTTCAGTTAGATAGGAGGAATAATTTCAAGAGATCTATTGTACAACATGATGACTACAGGCCATAACAATGTATCGTATTCTTGAAAATTGCTAAGAAAGTTTTTAAGCGTTCTCACCATAAAAAAATAAGTGCGTGAGATAATACATATGTTAGTTGGTTTGATTTAGCCATTCCACAATGTATGAATCTTTCAAAACAACATGTTGTACATGATAAGTATATATAATTCTTGTCAATTAAAAATTAATTAAAAATTACATTAATATTAAATCCAGGATTTCTGCCTTCACTTTCAGTAGTCCCTCCTGAGTTATGTGTACTTAAGAAGAGAGCAGAAGAACCTGGGGAAGAAACTTCTTTATTTTATCTGCATTGGAGAAGAGACAAATAGGTATGAATTATGCTTAAAAAAATGTAAATTCAAAAAGAGTCTGAGTAGGATGTAGAAAAGATGGAGACGAGTTGGGAGAAAGTAAGTAGCTGAAAGGAATTTTCCCGTTCAGAAACATGGAAGTGACTCTTGCTGCCTATCTGGTTATCTACTGTATTTAATTCACCATTAAGGCCCATCTATTCTTTCTCCTAGATACCTCTTAAATCTGGCCATTTCTTTTAACCACATCTGAAATCACCAACCCGTTCTCCCAAGCTGCCGGCTCTCTTGCCTGGACAGCTGTGGAAGTCTCAGGACTGGTTTCCTGCTTTGGCCCCTGCTGCCCTGCGGTCAGTGGGGTGCGCTGGGGCTGCCTCGTTCTGTCTCTCAGGAGCTGGGTGCGTCCATCACTTTCCAGCTCCACATTCAGTGACGAGTTGGTAGCTTGAAATTGGCCTTGGAAAGAGTATTATTTAGACCACATAAATTGGAAAATGCTACAAATCTGAGCTTTTCTTTTTTTGTACATGATTTTCCAGATAGGTCATTTTTAAACATTTACTGGCATACTACTGCCTATAATTCATTCTCCATATAGCTGTAATAGTAGTATTTTAAAAGCATAAATTATATCATGTCATTCTCCTGCTGTAAATCTTATAGTGGCATTCTATAAAATCCAAATTACTTACTGAGTCCTCTAGTCTCTTAAGATTTTCTGACCTCAGCTACCCCCTATGCTTATTTTCTTCTACTATCCAGCCTGCTCACTAAATCCACTCAGCCTAGGCTGCTTTCTGTCTCTCCCACATGTTCATGGTCTTTGCATGTTTGGGCTACTCTTTTCCTGGATCTTTGTGTGACTGAGTCATTCTTAATCAGGTCTTAAAATAAAGGTTACCTCCTCAAAGAGGTCTTCCCTAACCACCCCCTCTCATAAGTTGTTTCTATAATATTTTGCTGTTTTCTTTTCTTTATAATATTTATTATATGGAATTCTATGCATTTATTTTCTCTCTCACTCCTCTACTATAATGTGTGCTTTGTAAAACAAAAGTCATGCCTTTTAGTTCCTTTGGGTATATTACCAACACCTAGAAAAATGCCCAGTCCAACATAGTAATTCAACAAATTTATTGAATTAATTAGTAATTGGATAGATGTATGTAATTCACAAACACACAGTGTGGTGTCTGACATAACTACTTATTTGAATGAATAAATCAATGAAAAGATAAAACATTAAATATATTAATTTAATAACTAATAATGGAAGTCTTATTTGAATTTCATCACATTCTCTACTTATGTATCTTTTATAACCCGAAAGAGGAGATACTGTGCCCAGTGATAGTGAGAAGCTTGTGGTCTGAAGTGTGGGAAATGCCCTCTGTTTCCTAGAGGAAAATCTTAAGATAGCCCTGCAACTGTAATCTCATGTTATTGATTCTGCAAAGTTGAAGGTTTTAGAGGCTGAACTGATTTATGCCCCAAAGTTTAGACTGTTTTGTTACATGAAACATTAGTTTTAAAGAACTGTGTTTAAGTTTTGAATTAAGAGAGGAGATTTCAAAAAAGTAAAAATTTGGCTTATGAGAGTATAGGACGTAAGAGAATATATGTATCAATGAGAAGCATTTAGAATCTTCATAAGATTTCCTGACATTCATCCCACTTTGAATGCTTCTAATGAGTTTGATAAAAACTAAAAATGAGCACCACAGTAGATTGTGTAATATATTCACATGATTCAATAAGCCATCCAGACATACAGAGCATATGCCAGGATTCAGGAATGTGACTCTAATGTCTAATTTCCAGTGTCTTTTAAGCCTGAACCACTCACCCTCATCTGCATTCCTCACCCACTGTCCCTCTCTTAGGAGGGTGTCCTTCTGCCTTGCAGCTTTGGCTGGACCCAGTCTCTACTGACATCTCACACCTTCACACTGAAGAAAATAAACCCTACTCTCTCAGGGCTACTCTCTCCTCCTCTTGCACAGTGACCAAGAACAGAGCCACTTTGCTACTACACATCCACCAATTTTAATGTATAAAGTCTTTGGCATTGAGATTCTTGGAGCCCATCACAGAGTTTGTCATTGTTACTAATATTGTTTTCATTGTTTAGAAAAAACAAAATAGAAGAGAAAGCATCTGCTTTGGAACAGATGGACATTTTAATCTTTAGTTTAAAAGCCTGCGGAAAGTACTAAAATTTTGTAGGTTTTCTGATATTTTTTCCACTGATATAGACCAATTTTTCTAACTGGGATGCAGACTAGAGTTGGCAAGACATTAGTATATAAGGCATCTTTTCTTATATATCTGGTCACTCATTTCTCCCTGGCCCTGTGCTTTAGAAATGAAAGTCATCACTGTTGGTGAGAGTAAATTAGTACAGCCATTATAAAAAACAGTATGACGTTCTTCAGAAAATTAAAAATAGAACTACCATATAATCCAGCAATTCCATTTCCATATCCCAAGGAAATGAAATCAATATGTCGAAGAAATATCTGCACTCCCACGTTCATTCAGTGTTATTCACAATAGCCAAGATATGTAATCAACCTAAGTGTCCATCAGCGGATCAATGGATAAAGAAAATATAGCATATATACACAATGGAATAGTATTTAGCTTTTAAAAAGAGGAAAATTCTGTCATTTGTGATAATGTGGATGAACTTGGAGAACATCACGCTAAGAGAAATAAGCCAGGCACAGAAAGACAAATACTGCATGATCTCAATCATATGTGGAGTTTTAAAAAGTCAAACACATAGAAGCAGAGAGTAGAATGGTGATTACTAGGAGCTGGAGGTAGGGTACCACATGTACTCACCATCAAATTAGTATTGATTGATCAACACTTATGTGCACATATAGTAGTGATATTCATCAGATGTCAGGCAGGTGGGGGTGGGTGGGTATATTCACACCTAATGGGTGCAGTGAGCACCATCTGGGGGATGGACACACTTGAAGTTCTGACTCAGGCAGGGCAAAGGCAATATATGCAGCTAAACATTTGTACTCCTGTAATATGCTGAAATAAAAAAAAAAGAGTAGAAGTTAGTCCTTGGTACTCAAATATACAAACATTGCTGATCAGGGAAGCTGGAATAGGCTATCAGTTTTCAGATTTTCGAAGTTCAATTATCCATGATACTCTTCCTCTTCAACTCTGTGATTAAAGACAACAGTGACAGTAAATGCTGTTAGCATTTACTGTAATACCAGTCTATTGTTATAAGAGCTTTGCATAGCATAGATTCATAAAAATTTTATCCTTCCAATAACTCTATGAGGTAGGTACTACTGTTGTTCCCATTTGCAAATGGGAAAACTGAGAGCCACAGAGTTTAAGTAAATTGCTGATATGTCATACAGCTTGTAGATAGAGTATTTAGGATTTGAACTTAGACACTTGAGATTCAGAGCGTCTGCTTCCCCTGTTAAGCACGACACAATCCTGCCTCTTGAAACCTGGCCATGGTGCCTAGTGATAAATGGAGAGGGAGATGTAGATACTTATTACACTATTTTAGTCTGGTCACTTGTGTTCTCAGAAATTAAGAATACAGTGGAAAAACATTAGACTGAGAATAAATGGACCATGATTCTCCTCCTAATATTTCTTCTACTAACTTATTTTCTGACCTGTACAATCAGAAAGTGAAGTGAGAGAGTTGGACTAGAGCTACAGTGTTCAAAGTTGGCTCCTAACTTGGGATCTGCAGAGGTATAGTAGGGTCTGCCTTTCAGATGAGGGAGTACCAAGAATGCAGAGTGCCTTCTTGGCATTGGGAAATGTTCCTTACTTTTGCTTTCTGCCATGTTGTTTTTTTTTTTTTTTATCTTTTTGTGTGGATTCAAAATAGTTTTTAAGAGGCAATGTTTAACTTTGAAGCCATTTCTTTCCATATAATTCCTTCCAGAAGTCTGGCTTTCTTTTCCTGTGTCTATTAGTTAATCTGATAATCTTATTACCTACCAGAAAGAGCTAAGAGTGGCTTCAAAATAACATGCTTTTTTATCGACCTTTGGAGAGAGACAGTGTTCCTGCTTTCTTGTTCAAACTTTTTGACTCTAATGATGAAACTTCAAGCCAAATGCAATGGGAATATATCTTTCATGGCAGCCAAAAATTGCCTTCCAAATTATAGCACATAAATGTCTACTCATCAGATCTGTGCATGTTTCAAATGTGTGTGCATGCACACTCACGCACACAGTGCCAGTAATAATCCACAGCTAAGCATTTTGCTATGTTTACTCATTATAAGGGACATGCGCATACTCTTTTTTTTCTACTTGCTCATGGTGATTACTTCTCCTTTTTTTCTATGACACTCATCACATGGACCCACCCTAACTACATTTAGGTACGAAACACTTGTGTAACTACCTTAGGCTGTAACACAAAAGGAGAATCCATTATACAAGTATTTATTAAGCACTTAGTCCTCTGGGAAACCATAGAGGTTTGCATAGAACACAAGACTCCTATGTTGTCTAGGACCTTAGCTCACACGAAACATTAGCAGATAGCATATAATTCAGTGTTAAATTGTCTGACACAGGCTAAGTGTGGCAGAGATTTCAGAGAAAAGGAAGAAAAATGAGAGCTAGTAAAGGCAAATAAGACTTTGAGAGTGATGAAACTTGAACTAGAAGAAGAAGAGAGTGAAAGAACTGGAAGAAGAAGAACGCAGATTCAGAAGTCTGCATTCTGAATCTTGTCTTTCACAGTGACTTTAATGACTAGGTGTGCATCTCAGGGGGGCAACCAGAAAGCTCTCTGGTACCATCACATATGAAAAATATCTTACTACTAGATATAATTTCTAGTTTATAGTTTAAAATAAATATTTTGGGAGATTTTAATATATTGAGATAGGTTACCTTTCCTTTATACCTTAGCTGAATAGAGTTAAGACAATTTTTTTTCTATTGAATAAACTGCATAGAGCAACAAGGTCTTGATGCTACATGACTCATGTCTCCTATACAAAGGTCCACTAAAAGATTTGTTCATGTGTTCAAAGCCTCAGTGTCTGGAAATACTCGGTTCTCTTAGATATACTGTTTTTACATCCTACAGGAAGGGTGAAATGTGTATTTGGTTAGTTTAGTAGCAGTGAAGACTTTGGCTACATTTCTGTCTTCTAATTTTCCCATAAGTGTTGACCCCCGTGTATATATAACAGAAGCATCAAACTCCCCTTACTCATTTGCAGGTTTGCCATCTTACGGTACATAGAATTAAGGGGAAAAGTGCTCTCATTATCCTCGTGCATCATCTAGGTATTAGTTGCTCCTCAGTGTCATGTCCTCCTCAAGATCAATTTTGGGAAATTCCTCTCATGGAAAAGACTCTTAGGTGTCCTCATCCTCCTCAGTAATAGGACTCTTGATCTTTGGCTAGGTAGATGACTACCTATAATAAGGCCCCCGTTTCCCAGACTTCCCTGCTGCAAGTATACCCATGTGATTAAATCCTAGGGAAGATATAAGCAGAAGTAGCACAGGCAACTTCTAAGAAGTATTGCTAGCAAAAGTGGGCATGCCTTTCTTTGTGGCTCTCTCATTACTATTAGAATACAGATGTAATATGAAGGGTTCCAGCAGCCATCTTGGACAATGAGTTAACCTGGGGAAGGTAAAGCTACCTATGGAGAGTGACAAGAAAATAGTACCTATGTCAAGGATGGATGTAAATAATACTGAGAGAATGTGTAACATGTTTTTAGGTAGTGATTATCATATAAAAATATTCAATAAACATTTGTTGATTTAATTTATATTGAATTCTAATTTTCGTGGGGGAGGGTCATGTTATTTGTGTATGTGTGTTCCAACATTCATGCATTTGACATCAGACAAACTTAACCTCAGGGTCCCAGCTTGATCTCAAAAGGAACCAGACTTGAATAGATCACATCCACTGGGCTATGCCAACGTCCATCCTAGACTCTCCTGGCAGAAGTTCCATGACATTCTACTAGATTGGCAAAGTCGGATTTGGAGAAATGTGCTGCCAAGGAATGGAGGGTAGATCTTGAGGGACATCAACCTCTGAGGCTGGGACAGGTAAGTTAAGCTTCAAGTAACAAAGATGCAGATAACACAGAGCTTAAAAGAGACAACCATTTAATCCTCTTTCCTTTAGGGGTAAGGTAGCCATATTTTAGGACCTAATGAAATTTTTTGGACAAGTTGCTATCTTTCTTCTTAGTTTCTGAGGAAATTGGAGTAGGAATGTCACTCTTGCAGTTAAATACATTTTTTTGGATCTGCTTCTTAATTTATAAAAATTTTTCTATTTTTAAAAACTTATTCTCATAAAACCCCTTACATCATTGGTGGAATAAGATGAGGGAATAACAGTAAAAATAGAATTAGGACTGAGAAACTGTAAGATTTAATGGGGCAAGGGGGCAGGAAGAAGTCTCTTTGGAAGCTCAAGTCATAATGCCTGATGGAGGACATGGGGTGGGGTACCCTGAGGGTAGCATGAGGGCACTGGCCTAACAGTCAGGAGACCTGAGGCATGGAGGGACCAGGGCCCTTGGGCTAGCTCTGCCAATCTCACTGTTGCTTCTCTCAATTGGGCTATTAATGATTGTCAGATTTTTTCCCCTTTATTAAGGAGTATTATCATTGCACAATATCTGTGACAGATCTTTAACCTTTACTATGTGCCAGCATGGTACAGATGGGCAGAGATGTTTCAAAGGAAAGAACAGATTTTCCCAATTCCCTATTGTGAAGGTCATTTCACTTGTTTAGACATAAAGAAAAACAGTGGTGCATTCTTTAACAAGCTTTCTCTCCAAAATGAATGTACAATATGGGAGTTCTAGTGAGCACTTAAGGACTAAGAAAAATAATAAAAACAGAAGGAGAAAGCAGATAATAAAAACAGAAGATGAAGCAGGCTCATCAGCTAATAGAAATCATTGCATTTACTTACTTCTTTCTGAAGTCGAAGACAGGAAACTTATTCTTCTTGGCTCAGCAAAGTACTAAGAATCTATATGTGATTCCCAATTTTATTCTTTGTAAAATAATATGTAAACTAAAGATCGCATGAAAGTGAAAAGAATTTGTGGGTGGTGGTAGAGGAAGTATCTGTAATCCCCAAATGATGTGTCTTAGTGAAAGTGGCCTAAGTTCAATTCTGTGCTGTTCGCACATATTCAAAGCTCTTTTCTTGTTGATATCCATTGCCCTCCTTTGTATTAGAGAAGGGTATCAGAAACCAAGTTTAACTAGATTAAGAAAAAAAACGGGAAGTGTTATTATAAAAAAGCATGGATAATACATGGAAATAAAGGACAGAAATGAAGCTGGGCTCAGGAAACCATGGCTCACACGTTTGTCTGTTAAAGTCTCATGTGCTTGTGGATGGCTGCCTTGTTGGCCAAATTATTAGTACAAATCTCAGCAGAGAGAAACTGAGCAGTTTGAATCAATGCCCACCTTTGGTCCAAACAGCTCTGGCCAGATGTGAGGGGCATTAGGATCATGTAGTAAAATAGGGCTGCCAGGGGGCCTACCTCATTATATTCATGTGGGTTATTCTCAGAGAATGTGAGTTGGTGCACGGTCTAGGCAGGCACCTCATAAGGTAAACGACTCCGTTTATTTATTGCTTGCTCCCAAAAAACCTGCTTTACCTCCTGTATGTGTTCTGAAACACAAAATGATAAATAAAAATAGAAGGACTTTTCATTTACATCTTGTATTACCTTCAAAAAATTTCTTGCAAATCCTGCTACTCTAAATCCACACAAAGAAATAAGATGCTTCTGTTAGTTTGGTGTATTTACTTTGGAGAGTAAATTCTGAACTTCCTGCTTTCCCTATATTTTGAGGATTTGATTCTAGGTAAATTTAAGGCAAATGGATAACTGAGGATGGACAATTTATTTCATAGATGTTTTTAAGCAGTAGGACCTGGGATACATATGTTTATAACCCACTCTGATATTTAAGGACAGTTACAGGATCTACAACAGCAATTTCTCTGTCATCAAACAACTTCTCAGGCCACATTGAATGAAAGAAGAAAATTGGCAGAAAATATCTAGTCACCTTGTGAGTGTATTTACGAAAAGAATGATTGATTGGCCTATATTTGCAAAATATAAATCTTGCAAAAGAATTCTTCTCAAGTCTTTGAATTGCCTGTGTTTGGTGCTGAAGACTCAGAGTTGATCTCTATCTAGATTAGATGAAATGAGGAAGGCAACTGCAGAGGCAGTTGCTGATCACATCAGCTGAGTCTCCTAGAATCTGAATGAACGGCACTCAGACCAGTGTGCACAGAACCAGCATCTTCAGGCAAGCTGAGAGCAAACCTTGAGGGGAGGCTGCTTTTTTTTTTCTTTTGGAAAAAAAAATCATCTGCTATTTTTGCCACTCACAGACCATGCCTGGATGTGAGACTCACTACTATTAAGACTGAAATAGAGACTTTTTTTTTTTAAATAGAGAATTGGTGATATAGGTAGTCTAAGTTAATTGCACATGGAACAATGAAGGTCCTGTGGAGATACCACTTTAAATTTAGGCAAATTATTGTGCACCAAGAAATATTAAATGAAATATAGCCAATCTCTTCAACCCCTAAATAAATTAAAACATATATCAGTTAAAAAAAATGAACTGGGCAACTTCTAAAAAAGAATATGAATCTTTTAAAAATAGTAAACTAGATGATGTTAATTTATTTTAGAATAATGTGAATAGTTTTTAGTGGATTCATGGGAAACAACACTTTGTCCTACCCACTCTCTGAAATTATTAGAGGTTGATTGTTTTTTAAAAAACAACCTAAGCATGAGAATATGGTTGTTTCTTGAAATATTGTCTTATTTTGCATTTAATAAATTTCAAATAAAAATGTCCGTGAAGTATTAAAGGTTTCATGCAAAAAGAGGATTTTACTGGATATTAGTCCAATGAAATTACAATAAAAATTCACAAGACTGACAAGACACAAGGCAAGGAAAGGATAAAAATTCACTCAAGGGTAACATCAGTAACAGTGGTGTGATGTGGTCAGGAATAATTTTAAAGTTATTGCTTAGGGGTATGTGGTGGGTGGGGGAGAGACGGTATATTTTTCTGAACCTGAATGGCAAATAAAAATAGAAGTTTTCTTCATATTTCTGCATTGATCTAAAATAATATCTTGACAATCCTGCTATTCTGAATAAGAGTAACAACACAGTATCCTTTTATTTATTTGATATATTCCCTTTGGATACTAAATTTATGGCATGTAATTTATCATCATATTCTATTAAGAATTTTTTTATATGAGATATTCTGAAATCTTTACCTTTCTTCAGAGACGGGGAGAGAGCTGTAAGTTAAAAACATGACTAAGAAAATTTTATATGTGCTCAGAATCCATTTTTACTTTGAAATTTCTCTGCTGTGTTATCCAATCTCTTTCCCCCCTCCCTCTACATATTTCCTTTCCCTTCCTTCAACTCATACATTATTGAAACTTATAAATCCTAAATGAACAAATGTCTGGCATGAAGTGCAATTGAGAATTCCTATTTTTTTACTCAGCTTTATACCTATGCATATCCTGTCAACGAGAAATGATTTCATTACATTGGTTACCTCCAGAACTTACAATTCTCTTACACCCAAATTTGTTGTTGGCTCAGCATGGTCCCTGGAATAAGAATGCTTTGTGTTCTCACTCCAGATATTTATTGACAAATACTTTGGGGACAACAGCTGATTTGTTTCCTTAGTAGGATAATGAGAAAATTACCGACCTCCTCTCCAGAGAGATTTGGCAAATAGAGGATTACAAAATGCTTTGAATTAGAAGTGCTAAATATTCTTCTAAGTGCTTTTATTTTTCTTGGGATAGCAATGTTCATTTATGGACTGTTTTTTTTTTTTTTTTTTTTTTTGAGACAGAGTCTCACTGTGTTGCCCAGGCTGGAGTGCCGTGGCGTCATCCTGGCTCACAGCAACCTCAAACTCCTGGGCTCAAGTGATCCTTCTGCTTCAGCCTCCTGAGTAGCTGGGACTACAGGCATGCGCTACCATGCACGGCTAATTTTTTCTATATATTTTTAGCTGTCCGATTAATTTCTTTCTATTTTTAGTAGAGACGGGATCTTGCTCTTGCTCAGGCTGGTTTCGAAC